>BQNB010013372.1:0-74845 GCA_026074375.1 Tanacetum coccineum | reverse complement strand
ATCGTGGTCCGGCCGTCTTACTCACCACTGCGGCTAATCCAACCGATAGATCGACAGGGCTTACCAACGCAGCCATGAACTCATGAATACAACATTTATTCTTTCTTGTTTAATACAGAGAGAGTAATCACAATTCATAATAAAAAGATATCAACCTTATTATTTTTTCGAAATAAATGGCTCTGATACCAAATAGGGACAAGATCATGGTAGTTGAGTAAAATAAAGAATTGAAGTTCGTTTTTAATAATAATACAACATAACAAATAATAAGTATTTGTTTATAGATTAATTAAATCTGAAATAACAATTAAATCTGAAATAACAGGACACTTTATAAAATTATACCTTGATTATTGAAATCTTTAATAGTGAAATCTTGATTACAAACAGAATCTGTCTGAAATAACAAGACACTTTATAAAATTATACCTTGATTATTGAAATCTTTAAGTCCTTGCAAATTCTAGAGTTTTCAAGGTCAACATCAAGCGTTATAAACCCGAGCGTATCATTCCCTGGTGCAGACTTAGAGTGTACAGAAAATGTGGGATATGAATGTGCTGACTCTGACTCTCTATTGGGTCGGGGGTAGCCCTTTACTTCACCACTCACTCCTAGAGAAGTTTGAGAGTGGTTGCTTATAGTGTCCCTAAAATTTTAAACTATTACCTTTTCGACATCAGCGGTATCAGGTCGGTTCCTTAGCTCCTCTGCCGACTCGGATGCATCTAGAACTCTGAGTGGTGTCAGCGGTGGTCACTGATTCCTCAGCATGCTAAGTATCAGCGACTGTTTCCTTGGTTTTGGATCACCTGACATTGTTACACCCCACCAAGGCGGAAACGCGAGGCACGACGAGAAAGAGAATCATAACAACACATTGGGGTCTATATAAAGAAACTAAAACATGCATAAAATACAAGGTATAGACATGCAGTGTCATGAAAATACCCAAACACATCAACAAAATCCGAAAGGCGTCTGACATTGTAATAAAGGCAGTTCATGCCAACGTCATAACATGCAAACATTCATACATCCTAACAAAGCAAAACAATTAACATTCATCATTCAAAACAAATAACGAAATCTAGATAACTAAACATCGCCAGCTGCCTACGGTCTATCTAGCCACTTTTTCTAACTTTAATCTTATCCTGCTGAATACCTGAAAATGATGCTTATACGTCAACACAGTTGGTGAGAAACATAGGTTTTCAGACACGCATATTCAATCATCCCAAAATAATTTATCCAATTACTGTGATTATAAAACAATACTTTTGCATGACAATTATGCTAACTAACATACAAGCTAACATGCAATTCAATCCAATCAATCATTCAAACACCAAGAAGACAACCTTAATCACTCTTGGATCATACCAAATCTCGTTCCCTCTAGCTCAGGCCATGGATACCCGCAAGTAATCCTCCTGACTAGGCAACAATTCCTTCCACTAAACCACTAACATGTACAACCACATAACGCATATCAGTCACATAATAGTCCATGCATTTACACTAACATATAATTACAGCAATTTAAAACTCATTTCAACACTTGCATTATCTCCATCCCAAGTTTAAAACGCAATAAAAAGTAGGACTATGTAACTCACCTGAATGCTCAATATGCAGCTTCCAATTCCTATCACGCAACTATACAAATAAATAAACACGGTTACACGCGACCAAGCTAAAAGCTCTAGTCCATGTAACACACATATGATGGATGTCTAAGGGTTTTTTCAACCATCATGGGTCACCCCGACACCATGCCCAATCTTAACCACCTCATTAACACATCCTACTTGTTAACTACAGTTTATTTAGAAATGCAGAATTTTAGTGTATCTTTACTAACTTAAAACCCTTACTTGCTGACCTTTATAAATTATACCAAAAATCACCTAAGTTCATTTTTGAGTTTACTAACTACCTTGTGATCCCCAAATTCTCATTACATGTGCAACTATCTCAAATAAAATCCAATTTCAAAACTGTCCCAATTCAGATCTGATTGCACACTAAAATGTATGGCCCTAATTACTATACTTAGACACACAATCAGAGTCTATCCTTATAGAGTTTCTTTATATACATATTTAACCTAATCAATATATATTGGCTAACCTTAATTACACTTTTAAGTTAGGGTTTTACCCTCCCAAACATGACCTAATTCTGACCCGTATTCAATGTTTTGACAACTTTTCTTGTAACCAACATTTAACCAACTTCTAGAACTCAAAATCATTCGAGGCCAGACTTTTTGAAAAATAGACTCTTTGAAATACAATTTAGGCTCTTGAATCATATCAAAACACGTTTCTAACATCTAGATATCATCAGTTTAACACAGTCCTAATTCTGCAAAATCCGAAATCAAGATCTACGCAAACCCTAACATGCAACATGCATGAACATAACCCTAAACTAACCACAATCATCATTTCATCATTAATGATCATATATAATCTGTAATTTATGTAAACACTAGATCCATCGTAAGTCTTGTTACATGATTGCATAATTCTAACTAAGTTAAGCATACTTACCTCTTGATTTCTTGATCCTAACACCGATTCTTGGTTACTTCTTGATCAAGATTCTTGGTTCCTTGTTCTTAGGAAGGGAGAAGTCGACACCTAGGGTTTGGGGCTGAATGAGTCGTGGTTTTTGATATATTGGCTAAGTGTTAAACTATCTAATTTACTAGCATCCTAATCCTACTAAAACTCCTCTAGATAAGGCCCAAAATCCATTTTCTTTTCTTTTTTCCTTTCTTGGGCCGATTTTATACATACATACATATATTTATTTATTTATTTTTTAAATTATTATTTTCATTATAATTTACATTACCTTAAATTTCCACAAAAATCTGCTAATTTGGGTAAACCGTTTCACATAAACGTTACTTACTAAACTTTTTAAAAATAGCTTTTCATTTCACATTTTAGTTTCCATTTTTAGAAAGTCTAGTATAAATATCCAAATTTCACTTACTTCACTTATTTTCAACATGATACATTTCCCATAAACGCTTAACAAAAAATCATCCAACTATTGACGTAGCATTGCATGCAATACGCCATTCCTTTCCCTTATCACTATACGTGAACAAATGGAATACTCATCACCAAACACAAATGCACTCAAAATGAGATGATCATGCACCTTAAAATGATATCATGCACCTTTTCAAACCACTTAGCACCCATATAACACATAGCATACAAGAAATTACACAAAATGAACTCTTAGCCATTCCTAAAGATATCACTAACCTGATTAAATCATGGATGTCACACGATGTATGTGTAAGTATTTTCGAGAAGCATGATGAATTACATGAAAACGCCATCTACGTGGTATCTTGCTAGGGCAACACACGTGAAAGGTAATATGAAGACTATTACACGGCTCCCAGGGAGATATACGCGAATTAAAACACTTAAAGGGGATCATCCACATATAGGTAAGGTAGTATGAATACTGTTACCTATGAAATCCTTTCTACACAATCATGTTGCTCTAGATCTTTGATACACTTAAGTAACTAGGTATCTAGAGACTAAGCATGATCATACATCAACAAGAAGCAATATAAGTACGATCTACATACCAATTCACATGCAATCATAAGTAAACACTTAAAAGATCTAGCCTAGCATGTTCAAGATAGATGAAGCACATATATCAATCAAACACTAAGACATATTGAAAGATAAAGGATAAAAGAACTTCACTATTATGAATCAAGCAATTAAGGATAGTATAGAAGGGTTGGGAAACCCTAAAATACTCCTAAAATCTTGTACAAGTAGACCTCCCACGAACTAAACCCTAATCCTCTATGATAATGTATGTTTAAAACGTAAAAATTGAGTTTGTATTCATAGACTCCAGGGCGTGACGGTGTCACATATTCTCTAGACGGCATCTCCATGCTAGGGTTTTTAGGGTTTCATATTTGACGACTGATCCAGACCTCCAGACGGCGTCGCTTAATGCTTCAGACGGCATCACAATAAATCCAAACAGCGTCTCCACTCTCTGATCTTCAATCATTAATTGTGTCTTCATGCCCATTTTCCATCTTGTTCGGTTTCTTCCAAAATTGAGCCCAAGTCACATGTTTTTCCTCCAAATGTCTTCCAAGTGTTAAAAATGAAAAAAGAAACGATTAAGCACATATTTAAAGAATCTTTGCATGATTATAAGTGTAAAATGACCCAAAAAAAGTGTATAAAATTACACCTCATCAAATACCCCTACACTTGGGATTTGCTTGTCCCTAAGCAAATGAGCTTTTCTACCTAGACAATAGCAATATCGGGGGCATTCAACTTACTCTTTAAAGGCTTTCATGGCACAACCAATTAGACCTCGTAACTAGAAGCATGTAAAGATACACTAGCACCTCACAATAAGTGTTTGTATATTCTCTCTCTCTCTCTCGGTGTATAATAAATTATGACAATATGGAAATGGAAAATATAACACTCATTACCTGTCGTAGCATACAAATTACCATAGGATTGATAAAGGATCAAACCTCCACCGCTAGCGTAAGTACTAATAGTTACTATCAAAGAGGTCTTTAAAGGGTTGTGAGGTGTAGGTGTAATATGATAACATGGAAACAAAAACGGATGAGAAATATTTGGGGAGTGACTTTTGGGTGAATTTTGGGTGAAGTGGTGAGTTAATTATCTATAAGAATACACGTTGGTTTGGTTGCTAAGCCAAAGACTCTACCACTCGGACAAGATGTACAAACTTTACAAAACTATACATCAAACTCTTTATTTTTCTTTTCTTGACTCTAAGGTGAACATAAATATAAACTAAGCAAATGGCAGCCCGTACATTTGTTTTTTACTTTTTTATATTTTTTTTGATTTTTTTTCTTTCTTTTTCTCTTTTTTTATTTCTTTTTTCATTTTTCTATTTTTTCGTACACTTTTGCCCTGCCATTGCTTAAACATACAATACATCACAGGGGTTTATAGATACACCCTTACACTTGAACTTTACATACTCGATAAATAAACTAATCTATGACCCGAATTGAGTTGGATCAACATAACATGGAGACTATTTGACAAACATATGGGGGTATTGACTTAACTTTTATTCTCTATTCTTTCGTGAAATAAATACTACCATGAATCCCAATCGTCCCAAAACAGTATATACAAGAATAAGGACTTAGGAACCGTGTACTCAAATAATTGACGTGGGTTAAAACAACGATGTACTAAAAGCGAGTACATACAAGGTAGGCTAAGGTTTCGGGTGTAACAATTGGTTTAAGGTTTTAATAAAGCTCTTCATTAACAGTCCAAAATCCACCAAAAAATACGAGAACCTTAAAAAAGATAGGCTCGAAGGGTTTCACTAGGGGAGTTTTACACTAAAAATGAGTGTGAAGCACGGGTGTGTGGATAGTTATATAGTCGAGGTGACTGTAGTAACAATTACAGGTTTTAAACATGGGTTAATCCTAGTACTTCTTATCATTTAGCAATTCATAATACTCAGTCTCGGGATGCATCACTAAAGCAAGTTCTAGAATTATATACACTACCGGTACACTCTCATATAATTTATTACCGATACCAATGTTCCAGAAAGGCGACAAAGACCACATGTACACATCTGTAACGACAGAATAGACACATATGACTGCATTCGAACCTTAACTCGAGAAATCTAAAGGTATAAACTACCTTGGGCATCATAGATAGATACTCGAATTCCTAAAGATCTAGGGGCGAACCTCATAATTTAGGGGTGGAATTTCATTTGAGTGGAAGGGTTTTTGTGCTAGTCGTATAATTCCCTATCCAATGAGACGCTATAGAACTAAGTTTCACCGGTATGTGCCAAAAAAAAATTTAAATTTGGGTCAAAATTACCTTTATACTATGTTTCAATATATTACTCATCATTTTAAGGACAAAGCAAAAGACAAATGGTAGAATAGTTTCTAAGGCTTTTATTTCCCCTACACTTATCATGAACATTGTCTCCAATGTTATACAAAGTACCAGTAAATGAATAAAGGGGAAAGAAAAGAGAGCAAAAGAAACTAGTACTCCCCTGGTTTTGCTCAAATATGGAGAAGAAACAGATGATAAACAGGCTAAATCATCATCTAAGAATTGTCCACATGAATCTCCTAAGAACTTCCGGGCTTCTTCTTATCAAATATATCCTGCAAATGAAAGACAAGATGTAAACATACCTAGCGTAAAATCGGCGGAATGATAAATATACAACTATATGTTTTTATGTTTTCGACTCTATGACAAATAAAATAAAAGGATATAATGAATGTGTTGAATGCATTCGTGGTTTCCTACTGGTTTTTAAGCAATGTACAAATTACGGAAATTATACAAAAAATTTAAAGTTAAAAATCAAATTTTCCTGTAGCTGGGCTGGGGACTCCGTCAGGATAATCCTACGCTGTCTCCACATTCTATAGAAAAATTTATTTTTTCTTTCTTGAAAATTTTCTGCACGTAAGGGCACTTGATATTTCCTGCAAAAGTTTCCTGCAAACTCCATGAAATCTATTAAAACAATCATATGACTCGAACACACAAGACATAAATTAATCTAAATTATTTTTTTGACATGTTTGAAAAATTGGTTCTTAAAAAACTGGATATTTCCCCTACACTTATTTTTTTGCAAAATTATTTGAATGAGTTTAAGATGAGGTTAAAAACAAAGCAAAGCATGATTACAAAATATTTTCAAACAGTAATAACAAATAATAAAGAATTAAAACACACGACACACCTAAAATGAGGAAATTAAAAAGATTGGGTTTCCTCCCAATAAGCACTTTTGGTTATTAGAGAGTCTTTTAGCTAGACTCAGAGTCGCGATCGCTAGGAATCATGGAAATGATCCAAGTTAAGGATATCACTTGGATTTTATTTTGGTAAAAGTTTCCTAGTCGTTGGAATTGATTGGAATGCCCTATAAAACGTTTCCCCATCGGGGTAATTAACTCAACCCTAATGTGCCATGCCTCATCCCCTTCCTTAGGTGGTTTATCTGAATCTATATTTTTCGCAACTAAGTCTTCTGTTTCTCACATATTCCCTTTCAAATTAATGGGTATGGCTCCTAAGAACTCCACCATTTTCTTAAATACTAAAACATCCTAAAATGGGTTAACTTTGGCATCCCTAGATATGACCCATTCTCCGGGCAAATGGTTATCCCAAAAGTCTCTTTTTGCATAATATGGGGGGTCAGGCACTTATTCCATCTTCGCTATTTCGTGGATTATATGATTCGTGTTTCCCTATGGTCGTCCAATAAGGCACATTATCTTCTCCAAAGTCAAGTTCCCTAACCCCGAATATTGACCTAGTTAGTCCTTCTCCTACCGTTATTTTGGCTTTCTTATAATCGATTACGGCATTGGCAATTGCTAAAAATCCTCGTCCTACTAATAAAGGGCATGTAGGTTCTCTTTCCATATCTACTACGTGAAAATCCTCAAATAGCTTTAGTTTTCCAACATGAACCTCAACATTTTTCATAATTCCTACGGGGTATGACTTAGTTCCATCTGCTAATCCTAGGACATCAGTTTCTTCTAATAGTCCTATCTTAAGCTTTTTGAAGAGGTTTAATGGAAGTAAATTCACACATGATCCTAAATCGGCTAGGGTCTCAAAAGGCTTGGAGTCCTCTAGTCTACACGGTAGAATGAATAATCCAAGATCCTTCATTTTCTCGGGTGCTACACTTTGGATGTATTTGGATCCATTTTTCCCTAGTTCTAAACTCACTATGTATTTGTTTAGTAGGGCGTCATAGATTAGGATGTGAGCTAGAACTTCAAGAACCGATAATGTGGAGTTTGATCTAGGCTTCATCTAGGATTATAAATAACAAAGTTCATAGATACATATGCAGCGAAATTAAAACTAAAAACAATGATATTTTAACAAGGTTTTTCATTCATACACCAAGCCCTATTTCTATATGATCAGTATAGAACGATTACCTAACTGTAACAGGATCAAAGAAACCTTTGATTTTAGGGCTAAACCACATTAGACGTCTACATCACACCTATAGGATACACACAGACGTTTTGGGTGCACACATAATCACACACAGGGATACTAAAAACTATGTATATAGATCTCTTTATATAATAGAGTCCATAAGACTTTACAAAGAAAACTAATTGTATTAGGAAACTTAAATCTTCCTAATATTTATCTTCATATCTTTGACCAAATCTTCTAAAATCTTCATGTACTCCTACATCTTGTAGAATTCCATAATGTCGACTTTGATCCTTTTGTTTTCTTTTTGTTTCATTCTTGTTTCATTATTTTGTATCATTGTTTTGTATCATTGTTTTGTATCATCAAATCAATATAATTCCCAAAAATCTTTCCCTATTTGATGATTACAAAACCAACATCTTGATTTTTCATGAATGAAACAATCTTCCCCTTAAATTGAAATCTCTATGCCACCACATATAATAAGTTGCAAATCATATCTTTGTAATCTTCTTCCCCTTTTTGTAATAATCCAATAGGAGTTTTGTGAAGATATGCAACTTGGATCTTTACAACTGTAAACCATATATCACACTACCAATCCAGCCTTCTAATGACTCTAATTACCCACCATTACGCATAATAAGAAAAATGAATTTAAGCAATAGAAACTTAAACTAGCAGTAGTAATAATGACTAGCAGTAGTAATGAAAACCTTCCCCTCAAGTGGTGCATGTAAAATATCCAAATGGTCCTTGTAATGACTACTGATGGAGAAAACTCAGTATTACAAACTTGATGCTGAAGTAGAATAACCCAAACTTGTGTCTTATGTCTTGTACTATCCACGTGACTCCAAACTTACAACTTATAGAGCTTGATAGGAATTGATCGTTTAAGCTCTAGTTTGTTTAGAACTAATCTAGGATTAATAATAACAAAGGCGGAATATTCAAACAAAGAATCATTGTTATTAAACAAGGTTTTACATTTATACATTCACTCCAAGCCCCAATTCTATATGATCAGTATAGAACGGTTACAATCTAACAGGGTTCAAGGAAACCTTGATACCTTAGGGCTACACCAACACAACTAGACGTCTACATTGTTTATACATTAGATACACATACGTTTTTCTAGTGTTCACACAAACTGACACACCTAAAACAATGTCTATGGATCTCTTTATATAATAGAGTCCATAAGACTTACAAGGAAAACTAATTGTATTAGG
Organism: Tanacetum coccineum; assembly: GCA_026074375.1. Lineage (NCBI taxonomy): Eukaryota > Viridiplantae > Streptophyta > Magnoliopsida > Asterales > Asteraceae > Tanacetum > Tanacetum coccineum. The sequence continues at coordinate 65,547 of BQNB010013372.1, read as the reverse complement.
AAACAAATCTTCCTAATATTTATCTTCATATCTTTGACAAAATCTTTTAAAATCTTCATGTACTCCTACATCTTGTAGAATTCCATAATGACGACTTTGATCCTTTTGTTTTCCTTTTGTTTCATTCTTTTGTATCATTGTTTTGTATCATCAAATCAATATAATTCCCAACAATCTTCCCATATTTGATGATTCCAAAACCAACATCTTGATCTTCCATGAATGAGACAATCTTCCCCTTAAATCGAAATCTCCATGCCACCACATTTAATAAGTTGCAAATCATATCTCTGTAATCTTCTTCCCCTTTTTGTAATAATCTAATAGGGGTCTTGTGAAGATATGCAAATTAGATCTTTACAACTGTAAACCATATATCACACTACCAATCCATCTTTCTAATGACTTAAATTACCCACCATTACACACCATAAGAAAAATGAATTTAAGCAGTAGAAACTTAAACTAGCAGTAATAATAATGACTAGCAGTAGTGATGAAAACCTTCATGTCAAGTGGTGCATGAATATATCATGATAGTTAAACACTTTGTCAATAAGCTTCCCCTGAAACCAATATGTTAACCATATCTTGAATCTTAAATTTTGTAGGCTTTTTGAAATGATTACTGATGGAGAAAACTCAGTATAACAAACTTGATGTAGAAGTAGAATAACCCAAACTTGTGTCTTATGTCTTGTACTATTCACGTGACTCCAAACTCATACCTGCTATGTATAAGTAGACTGTAATCTCTTGACAAAATCCTCATCTTCAATGAGACACTAAGTACTACAATGTAACTCCTTTAAGTGATAGCAAATGTGAGCATTGAGCACCATATGTTTATAAATCACACATTGCTAGATTTTTCAAGTCTTCGTCAACATCGTTTTTTAAGCACGAACAAGTTATCTTCAAAAGATGCAGGACTTTTGATATATGATAAGAACACGTACCCAAAAAATTTAACTTCAACTTCAAGTAAGTGATAAATAATCGTCTCCGTAATCAATTCTTTCAATTAATTCTGAAACTTGCCTTTTTCTATCTAAACCAATCCGAAATCCAAAGTGTGTGTGTTATCCAATATTAATAAAGCTAGCAGCATTAATTCTTTGAAGTCCGATCAGTAGTATCCACTAGTAACAAACCTAGCAGTAGTAACTAAACACAACAATGATATACCTGCCAGTAGTGACGATTTCGAAACAGTACTAACACTTGAAAACCCTAGCAACATAAACTCTTTAAACCGAGCAGCACTAATGAGTAAACTGGCAGTAGTAACACATATGATGAAGCAGTATGAATCTTTCTTTTGGCAGCATAAAGTATATGCTTAAAGAATTCTTCAACAAATAAGGCAACCAAATAAGGTAACTGCTTCTTCTCTTGATTCTCTTTTTCCTAGTTTTAAATCCCTTCTTCATATATAAGAATCATAATCTGCTACTGGCATTGCCAAACAAGGATCCTCCAAAGCTTATGGTTTCTTATAAAAACACCTCCAATTAATCCGACAACCAAACAATCTACTTCCAATCCAGGTCTGATGAGAATAACATAAGAACATAACTATAACATTACCACGACATCAGAACCTTAACAGAAACCCTAAAAACACGCATGAATTCCAGGACAAAGTGCAGTAACCTGGATAAACACTAAAAATCTAAGAACACCTCTTTATGTTGAATTATGTTAGGGTTTTGGAAAACCCTAAATCTCGTCCAAGAATAAAGAATTATGATTACGTAAACACGCTAATCAGACAGCCTATTTGCGTGATTCAAAACCGTCACAAATCACAAATTAAAGTCGACTTTAGTAAGGGTTTTATCATTTGTATCACATGTTCTTCTTCAATACAGATTCTTCTAGCAGTATAAACTGCTTTAAAAACCTTCTTCATTAGTAAACCCACGTCTTTGACACCTTTAAAATCAAAACCCTGATTTTCAAGAAAAACTTGTCGATCATCAATAAACCTTGTATTCAAGTACCAGATATTCAAGAAGCCTTGCTATATAGAATAACCAAACCCTTAAGTATTTAAGGTTTCGTTTGTCATTTAAGAGCAACAAAGATAAGCACAAATCAGCACTCTTAGTAGATCGAATTGGAGAGGATTAGAGTTTGTTCAAAACTCACTAAACAAACCCCTGTATCTTGTAACTAAGTATCACACTTCCTACATTTACCAAATTAGGGTTTGTACAAAACCCTAGTTTTACCGAATTTCACCTTTACCAAAAACAGAAACTCAAAACCCTTTTTCTTCATTAAATTCGATTGTAAAACCATGTTAGATCCTAGATCAAAAGCCACATGGGTTTGATACCAATTGTGAAGTTTGATCTAGGCTTCATATAGGATTATAAATAACAAAGTTCATAGATACATATGCAGCGGAATTAAAACATAGAACAATGATATTTTAATAAGGTTTTTCATTCATACACGAAGCCCCAATTCTATATGATCAGTATAGAATGATTACCTAACTGTAACATGATTAAAGAAACCTTTGATCTTAGGGCTAAACCATACTAGACGTCTACATCACACCTATAGGATACACACACATGTTTTGGGTGCACACACAATCACACACAAAGATACTAAAAACTATGTCTATGGATCTCTTTATATAATAGAGTCCATAAGACTTTACAAGGAAAACTAATTGTATTAGGAAACTTAAATCTTCCTAATCTTTATCTTCATATCTTTGACCAAATCTTCTAAATCTTTATGTACTCCTACATCTTGTAGAATTCCATAATGTCGACTTTGATCCTTTTGTTTTCCTTTTGTTTCATTCTTGTTTCATTATTTTGTATCATTGTTTTGTATCATTGTTTTATATCATGAAATCAATATAATTCCCAACAGGTAGTTGAGATACAACTCCACAAAGTCATCTTCTAAGGTATTTTATGGTTCCCTTGTAGTGGGTGTTTCAATTTCATTGGCCGTTAAAGTGTTAACTTGGAGTTGGTCCTTTTGAACATTAATGGAAGATTTGAAACATGTTTGGATGGCATTGACCGATTTGAAAGAGTTGGAAGAGCTTTGAGGATCCCCCGTTGGATAAGAACGAGCAGACTAGGTTAAATTAGGGTTCGACTTTGGGTTCTTTACTATGTCAATTGGGAGTACTCCCGTCATTTGGTGACTGAATGCGTTCAAAAAAGCGTCTAATTTGTTGGTCACCTCGCTTTAGTATTGTTTGAAATCGGCTTCAAACTTAGATATCTTATCGTCTTGAGAAGCCATCAAGTTAGACATTAATCCTTCAAGATTTGATTGGTTAAAATTGTAAGAGGTGTTGTTGAAGGATCAGTTTGGGTACAAACTGTGTGATTGGAACCGATTTGGTGGGATTGGAAAAGTTTTTGGGAATTTTGGGGTTGTCTCCACCTAAGGTTTGGGTGACTTTTCTATGATGGATTGTAGGTGTCACCAAGGTTATTTTGCTCAGGTTTAAAAGTGTACCACTTACCTCCCGCTTCATCGGTACACGTGGATGCATATTCAACAAAAGCTTGCTCGGGATTTTCCTTGCAATATTGCGTTATCTTGCATCATCTCCTTGACTTGAATCATCTTGATTTGACTTCCTTGATCAACTTGTGCTCTTGACCAACATGCTCATACTTGTTACATTCTTGTTTGACATATATGATTATAAGTCTAACAATCTTCCCAATATACGATTCTTTAATTGACTTTGAAAGCTTGAGTATGAGCATGTGGTTTATGAATCCGACTTCGCTGGAATGAGGCTGCAACACCGTCGTCTTATCCTGAAATAAAACAGTTAGCAATAAAAGATGAATATGGCTTTGTCATTCATCTTGAGTTCGGTTGCATTAACCTCCGGTTTCCCGTTTTATAGTATAAATACTATACCTATGATCAGGTAGATTCAAAGAATCTCCTTGACAGGGTTTCCAGCTCAAAGCGTAGGATCTTCTAACACAGATGTATTAGATTCACCATGCTTGCTAGTTCTCATTACCGGAACGTCTCAAAGCAGACAACACGGTAAGAGTGAATCAGATAGTTACTATCTTTCTGATTAAGTCATCAATTCATTTACTGGACCAAAATTGATATCCAGTTATCACAAGCTTGATTCATATAGAATCTTGCAAGTCACCTACCAAGAGCTTGTTTGATGTTGGCTCAAGCAGGATTTCCATCTTCACTGTGAATACTTAAGTATCACTCAGATGTTCTGGCAAGATCTCAAGGATAATGCGTAGGACTCTTTGTTACAACTTGTGAACTTTGTGGTGTTCAACAAGTGTATTTTGACATTGTGTCCTAATGAGATTTATAATTTGATCTCTTCTTGGCTCTAGACTCGATTTGTGCACTTTTGGTTTTAGTAATCGGAGGCTGGAGCAGACTGCCACCTATTCAATATCAACAATCTCGGAGTGAGATGTCAATAGATAACGTGGTAACCTCCGTGACAAGAGATACAAGTTATCTTTGAGAGAAACTCGTAATGCTGGGGAAGGTTGTACCATTGCTTCGCTGGTCCATGATGTCGTCTTTAATACAACAATCATTCTATGTGATTTTTGATAGATTATGTATTGACCCAGTTTCGCCTAAGTGTAAGGAGGGCTTCCTTTCTTTTCACCCTGGTATCCTAACATTCTTTTTAATTCTTCAACCCTTCAATTCTCACCAGAAACGTCAATTACTAACACCTTGTTGTGATAGTTCCAGTGTTAGCTCCATCTTAGTCGAACAGTTTTTCCCTTATACACTTCTTCTGCAGATCATACCTATGACTGCTAATTCAACTATGGATTGTCCTTGGGTAGATCCTCCGATTTTCTGGTTGATCGAAGGAAACCTTATACCTCACCTAACACCTTATTACTTCAGAATCGTCGTGAAATTATAGTTGTTGGGTATGAGATCGAACCATAAAACCATTTTCTGACATTGTTATTTTCAAATACTCCCTCTACACATGTGCTTTCCGAGATTCAAATTGTTTAGCACATGAAGGAAAGAGTATGCACTAGAGTCTTAAAGATGCACATTCAACTATAACATATTTTAATCAACAGCATTTGTTCTCCCCTTATTTTTAATAATAAAACACTTAGTATTTGAAAATACCATTGATTAAAATTTGACATGAAGAATTCCATGGGGAGAAAAATTATACCACGATATTGCATGAATTCATTTTCTGGATAGCTCCCCTTCAACAGTATATGTGGGATACTAGTATTTATTAAAAACTTGACATAGAATGAAAAATTGATATAGACACCACAAAAAAGTTGAAGACGATGTGATTGCCTTATTGAACAATGTATATTTATTAATTAACATTAGTTTCCACATATTATTTCACAAAATGTGTTTGATACATAAAATCAACATTTATGAGATGTACCTAAACACATTAAAAAGGCTTTGGTTTTTATAAAAGCTCCCCCTCAGAAATTGATTCACATAAAATGAAATTCTACGTACTATAATTCTTTGAAAATTATTCCGAGGAAGGGAGTGTTGAACACAACAAATTAACAAATACTACTTTTAAGGAAAAATACCACAAATTATATTGTAGACAATTTGACATGAAAGTTCTTTTTGAAAAATTTTATGTTCAACGATTTTTAAAAACATTATAGAAGTCGTCTCTTCTATATTTAAAAGTAACGCACTGAAGCATGACACTTCCCTATTACATTCGGGACCGATTTATGTACTGAAATATACATAAGTCAATTTGAGAAAAATATAGGAAATGACATGTTTTTAAAGCATTTAAAACTCTTTTCGAACTTCATTTACGCGCCGTGTCGTATGTTAATCCAACATTTCTATGCACCTAAATTTTCGATTCCAAGAGACATGTCGAGAAGATTCTTTTGGTATTTATGAAATTTTCAGATTTTAATTATGTTTTCTAGTTATATTTTTCTAATTTCTTTTTAAATTTATTTTTTATAAATTAAAAATAAGAGATAAAAAAAATTTACAAATCGAAGTTTCCATAGTAGTGACAGTTGTAGCTAGAGTTTAAGTGGATGACGTTGAAATCAGTTGTTGACGTTTATTTGATGCATCAGTAGTGGTGACCAGCGGAAGACTTTAAAACAACTTGAATTTTTCTCCATTGAAAAAATTCTTCTAACAAAGGACCAATAGACAAATCCAGCTCATTTGACGTTGTTACTGTCTCAGTTGCTTGATGAACTTCTGTTGACACTGTGGTGTGAGGCTTGAACTGTTTTGTTCAAACGTCATATTTATGTATCATCATCTGTGAATCCACTTTGATAATGGTTTCTGAGATATCAACCTTTTCAGCAACCAGACTCTGAGATTTTCCTTGTTGACATTACATAAGGTACCTGAACTTAAATCAAGATTGTGTTCCTTCTAAACATTGATTTATGACCTCACTTACATCCAGAGTTTGTTTGTCATACCAGAATAAGAGGGGATATCCCTACATTTGAACCGTGTGGGGATTCACTGTCAACCTTGCTTGTGCAAGAGTCGAATAACTTTCCTGTAGGAATCCACCTAAGACCAACAGATTCGAAAATTCTACCCGTGGGTTTCCACCTAAGATCAGATCTAGGAGATGTTTTCTCATACACAACGGAAGTCTTATTAGGAGAAAACCTATGTCCTGTAAAGATCTGCCTACCAGGTTTCTGAGTATGACTCTTTTGATCTACGGGTTTGTTACTGTTTGTGGTCTTATTGGATTGAGTCTTAGCACGTGAATTTACTTCCTTTAGGATTTCGATATACAAGCTCATGATATGCATTAAAAGACACACTTATGACATGTAGAACAAACAAAGTTTTTGAATCTGAAAAGAAAATAAACTCTTAGAGTTTTCTGCTTTGGGCACAACCGTTATCGTAACGCGACTACTCTTAGATACAGGAAAACTCCTAGATGTTTGATTGTTGCTCCTAGGGTTTGGTTTGCTATCATCCAGAGTGTTTGAATTCTCGGCAGAAGTATCACACTAGTTAATGATTTCCTATCTCTTTCATGTATCTTTTTCTTACTACATATAGATAGTGATTATTAACCATGTCATTTGAACTTAATCTTGCAAGTTCTTATAACTATTCCCTAGATGAGCTAGATGCAATCACTGATCAGTTTTGCAAAGGTTGGAGTTAATGTTTTTCTTCGCAAATAATGTTGAGTTACTGGTTTTTGAACAATTCTTGTTCACAATCCACTTGGGAGCAAACGTTGTTTTGACATTTAGAGTCCCTGTAGATTTAAACGTCATTCTTTGACCTAATAACTGATTGGTATTCATAGTGAGTGTAACACTCTGTTTCCCCAAGACTGATGTTTTTTAATCACAACTTAGTATCTATCACTATTACCTTTTAACTCCTAATCATTTTTTTAAACATCAATTGCAAAAAACCTTTTCCTGAAACTAAGCTTTTAATTCAGCATTATTAGCAAGCATAGATCTTGATCTGTTCTGTAGTCCTTAGATCTCATTAATTTTTAATAGAATCATACAAATCTTTGTGGATGTTGTTTCAAAAGTCTTATTTTCCTTACATAATTTAGCCACACTATGTTCTAATTCAATGTTCATTTGTTTCAAGTTACTCAATTTCCTTTCAGATCTTGGCTTATTACTTGTTTCTTTCAAAATTTGACCATGTTTCCCTGATTTTAAAGCATGATTTTGATATTTAATTAGAGAGCAATGCAATGTGCTTCCATTCTTTGAAAAATCTTTTGAAATTTGGGCAACTGTCTCTTGAGCAAAATATTTTCAACTCGAGTGATTGTTTTTGAGTATTCGTTATCTGGTTACAAGTGATGAATCAAGCATAGGACTTTAACTGACAGGTTTCAGTATACCAGGTCAACCCTACCTTCAACAATGATTTCAGGTTGCTCATTATGCTGTTGTCCTATAGCAAAGATATTACATTCAGCAGTCAATTGTACCTCAGCCATTGGCTCTTCGTCATATAGGGGTTTGATATCTGCATCATCAGCATCTATATCATTCCCTGAACCTTGCAGCTATCACTTGCACTGTTTGAGTCCTGTCCTAATGCTTTTTATGTGTCAACCAAATCAGCTCCAATGCTTTACCCGTAATCAATCTACTCCTCTTTGCGTCTGCATCTGTCTTATTTCACCCTTCTTTCATACTGTCTATGATTGACAAAGTGTATTTATTTCAGCAATGGACGTCTTAACATTACCCAGGTGGTTGGAGTTAGTGTATCTCTGAAGTATTGAACCTCGAGTCCAGTGATTCAACAAAGTACCCGTGTCCTATCATTTGACTGTCCAAATCCAATGTAAACATGAATCGATGAACTTCTGGAACTGATTGTTTACCGCTCCTAAAAGGCTGTTATGGATCCATCTTTCGTGAAATTCAATCTTTGTCACGTTGCTTTGTAGTTGATCTACGTTGAGAGCATTGTTCTTGTGAAAAGTTATCACATCTATGACAAATATAGTACATGAATGCCCGTCTGCATCCAGTTCGAATTGTGAGATGCCATTTAAGTCTTCATTTGAAAGAACTTGAAGTGTGAATTCATAGATCGGAGAAAATATGCCATGCATCTTTCTTTGCTTTTGACATCATAGTTGCTTGGATTGCATGCACATCTTTTGTTTCAGAATTCAAGGCTTCATTCCTTTCCTAATAGTGCTGGTAATGCAGTTCTCTGAATACTGTCTATCTTTCTCTAGAACAAGTGTTTTTTTGTTATGACAACTAAATCAAACTTTCATGAATCAGACATTCAATGCTGGAATTGGATGTGATGATCTTCTTGTGTTTTCATCAACGTCTATTGTTTCACAATTGTGAGTTCGTTGTTGATGAAAAATTAACTCAAGCATGTATTTCCCGAGGGAAATGCCGATTGTTTAAAGGAACATTGTCAGACGTGTAAAAGGATGGGGTGGGGTTAGTTGAGGCATCAGGTATGGCGTAGTATGCGACGAGCGGTTTATGTATATAGCAGGCGGCGTGATAGTATTATGAAGAGACAGCTCTAGGTGTGGCACCTACGCTACTTTGGGTAGTGAGCAGAAGCGTGGATTGGGTATGGGTTCATCGATTGGGTACAGGATGTATTGGTGAGTGAGTTCGCATCTGCTGTATAGGCGCTAGGTTGTCAGATATCGAGGGGATGGCATCTGTCTATCTACATATTACACGGTGAGATCATGATCTGTGGACACACATGAATTGGGGCATGTAGTGCACCAGATAAGCTGTATACTCATATCGTACGATGTCATAATCTTCCCTAACAGACTATATATCTGACACTCTAAACAGAGTCACTCACTTTGAAAAATCTTGCGCATCACTATGCTCTCCCGCAATCTAGTAAAGGTTTCATTGAGAAACTTTGAGGTTGTGACTGATATTGCATCGAAGACGGCTCATTGCATTTAATTCTTGAAAGTTGTATCTTCCCTTGAACTTTAGAAATTGAACAAGAAGAAACTGTGTCATTCTGAAGAACACTTGAAATTTGAGTTTGCATATTGGTATTTGAATTTGATATTTTGATGAAAGTAGTGTGTAAATTTGGATATACGGATCTTAATTGTTATGAAGTGTAAATGATTGGTGGTTTTAATGAATTAAACATTCACAGGGAATCTTTACAATCTTATATTAAAAACAGAGAAACGAAATCAAATACTTTTTTGCGGATCTTACAAAATCAAGAAGAAACTGTGAATGAATAATTAATTTTGGTTTAAGGTTGTTTGTTGTGAATTGATCGCCTTTTAAGTTCTTGTTTGTTGTTTGATTTGATGTTTTGTTATGTTTAGACAATGATTAATAGATTCCTAAATTCGGTCAAATACCACCTGATGCGCGGATCGACCTTGATCGAAACAAGGGTTTTTGGGAAATTAGGTTTTCAAAACAAGGGTTTTCAATGGACAAAACGCAGTCTTCTTTAGACAAAACGCAACGAGGTCTTTTTAGCAAATACGCAAGAAATCTTGGCAAACGCTCCTCTTTGATCAGAAACGCAACCCCACTTTGATCGTCACACACACAACTGCATTGACTTTAATGACAAAATGCAATGGTCTACACACTGCAAAACGCAGTGACTTTTAGCAAAACACAACACTTGAGGCAAAACGCAATGAGTTTGTAGAGCAAAACGCACACGATGCTGACTATCCTCTCACAAACGCAATGAATCTGATCAAAACGCAACGAGTCTGAGCAAAACGCAACGAGTATGAGCAAAACGCAACGAATTTGAGCAAAATGCAACGAATCTGATCAAAACGCAACGAGTCTAAGCAAAACGCAACGAATAGGACAAAATGCAGTTGTACTATTTCGACCACAAGACCGTACTTTTTGTCTTTATACACAAAACGCAATCTAGTTAACCAAAACGCAACAAAGAGTTTTTCGTTTTTAGACAAACCGCAACCACGAAAAAATCTTTTAACTTTCAACTAAGCACGAAATAAAGTGTAGAACCTTAAAAAGTGATACAAGGGTTTGTTTTAAGCACGAAAGTACCACACTTTAACACCATAAGTCACGAAATAAAATCAAACCATCGTTTTTTCTTGCTTTTCTAGTCGAACCAAAAAGAAAAGAAAAAAAAGTAACCACGAATTCAATACAATCAAACACTAAACACCCCTTGGCGAGTGATACCACATGTTATCCCACTAATTTAATCCATTACACAACAATAATCTTTACCAATATGCTAGAAAATAATAAGAAAACTTAGAGAGAGAAAGTAGAGAGAGAAACAAAGATGGAAGATTAGATTAGAGAGAAAATGGTGAGTTACAAAAGAGAGAAAATGTAACCAACACCCTTCACCAAGTGTGGTGAAGGGATATTTATACCCATGCCTTGCTATGTTGTTTTAAAACGGAAAAAAAAATATGGACGTACGGATATATGAAATAAGCTCAAATAAGTATTATACATGAACACTAAACCCACCCATGGCCGATTGATACCTAAATGTTATCCAAAAGCTTTAATTCATTTTCAAAATTAAAGCTATACCAATAAGCTAAAAGCCCGAAAGATAGAAAGAAAAGTTGGAGAGATTTATTTAGAGAGAAAAATCACTAGAGTGTGGAAGATTACACACACACACACAAAAAACTTATTGCAAATGGTAACCAAACACCCAATCCATGTGTGGAGAGGCGTTCTTTTATACACTCTTTGAGCCATAAGTGCAAGTGGGCTTTTACTTGGGGCCGGACTTGGGCTTATTCCCTTGGGCTTCTTAGAGCCGCAACACAGACAATATCTAGATTACCAAACCAAGCACGTTGAACCCCGACTAGCCTATTACAATACAAGACCAGTTTTACTTTCTTAGACCGTAACATTCTTGTTTGGCTTATTATTTAAGGCTATCAGGCTGTCCACCCCAAACGAGGCACTGGACGAAATACGTTTTGGCCGGGGGGTGTGTCGTTCATAATATACATCACCAAGTACAAAGAACGACCACTAATGGACGTTTTAAAAATCATAACTCGTTGTATTTATTAAAAATGGATAAGTCTTACAAGATTTGAAATGAAATCTAAAATGTTGCGGAAGCATACTTAAGTTTTCAAAAGAAAACGTGTATGGATGATAATAAAGTCTTGAAAGATGATATCATTTTGCACGTAGACTCCACATAGCACATCAGAGAAGTCCAAAGCTAAGCACCTAAAAAACATGCTTAAAACGTCAACATAAAGTTGGTGAATTCATAGGTTTAGTTCAAACGTAATTAGTGTGGACTACAAGTATATCAAAATGTATGCGACAGTTATAACAGATACAACTTCACATAAAAAGGTATTTACGTTGCGCTAAGCTCATGACACCGAAATAATAGGGATGTAGCATATAACATGCCAAATAATTGCTTGCCCTTACAGGTGTCCGACCAAAGACCACCTAACCAGTTTCGACATGACATATATCCGTTAGTTCTTGGCAAACTCGAACTAGTAAGTGCTTCTTACCCGGATAGGGATAATTAGTCCCAATAGATCTATTTATTCACTCGCGCTTACTTAACCAAAGGACGGTTACAGTAAATTAACGTTCTGATGATTCGGGCAATAGTGGTCTAACGCTACTTAGGCAACACGTAAACAGGGAAATCTCACGTATAGTACTTGTGTCCAGTTTAAAAATAAAGCAATGTTTCTCACCCCAAGTTACAGAATAGTTATTCAAAACAATTAAAAGTGAGGCTATGAACTCACCTTATGCGAGTTGTGGATCAAAAGAAATCAATCAAGTGAAGACGAATCTCACGGTCCTAGCAACAACCTAGCATATAGTTGTGTTTAAGAATGATGTACAACGAATAACGCTTAACGCAAGAGCTGATCATCCGAGCATGAGTAGACACGGCGTATCCTTTTCAAAACGTACTTTCGAAAGTTATAAGTTTTGACAAGTCTCGACATTTTGAAACATCTTCGAAAATATTTCGTCTTTTAGTGTATTTCGTCTTTTAGTGTATTTCGTCTTTTAGTGTATTTTGTCTCTTAGTGACCCGACACACCAAAGTTGACTCAATAACCATAAATGTTGACCTAAACTCGACACTTAACGTCATTCTTCATTTTATCATTAGTTTGGTAATAAAAGTATATTTTTCGACGCATTTATAAAGTTTATAAAATTTCAGCATGACCTTTATAAAAATATCAACTTTCCATTTTTATTCGTCTCGACTCGTGAAAGTATTAGTTTTATAAAAGTACATCTTTTATTGACTCGAAAGAATATCCGATCGATTATCGACAATACCGCAAATATTACAACAATCCATTCTAAACCTAAACCTCTTTGACTTTCAATTTACGCTTCCAACAAAACCAACATCTAACTTAATCCCTTCGCCAACAATATTTAAACTCACTATACGATAAATCTCAAATAAATGATATAGCCGTAGTAATAACAATATATATATCAAAATAGTCACAACGAACTTTTAAGCGCAAAAGTACAACTACTTTTTATGTTCTTCCATTTATAAATAAAAAGATTAAACTTTGAGACTTGTAGTTTTATAGAAAAATAGGTAATGATTTTCACAACGATCCGCTTTGTACACCTTGTTCGGAATGATCATACGAATGCAAAAGTACAACTCATTTATGAAAAAGAAGAGATGACTTACAAGAAAACGCGACGAAAGATGATTAGAAACTAAGAACAACCCAAACGTTGTTTATAAACTACCCGGATGAAATAACAATCAACCTCGAACAATATATCTTCAAATGGTTTGATCAAAGATTAAAAAGAAATGGATTTGGTGTGTGTTTGTGGTTCGAACAAGAAAGAAAAGAAAGGAAAAGTATGTGTGTTTTTCTAGTGAGAGAATTTGCTATGAATGAATGAGAAGTAAATGTGACTAGTTGTTTATATGTTGGCAAGAGATGGGATGCACCTAGACTTGGTGCATGGCTTTGTTCGGCCGAGTACAAGGGGAAAAAGGGGACCGAAATGATCCGCGAATGAGAGGCTAGGAAGGACTTGTACAAGAACCATTTTGTAGGAAGGTTTGTCTCCCATTTCAAATTTCAAAAATGGGGATCCCATGCTAGAGTGTGTGTGTTATTCGGTTGAAAGAGCAAGACCAAAGGGGGGGACCAATTGGTTTCCAACATTCTAGGAATGGTAGTGCATGCATTATGACATTAATTCCATAGCTTTAGCTTTCATGCATACATGTATTTATGTTACTTTAAACGATTACTGTAAAAAAGAAATGACTGATGACATCAAATAACGTCTATTTTATAGCATCATTTATCCTATGCAATTAACACATTTTATATAATTATTGCAAAGAATTGTTACTTTATTGTTTATATTTAAGAATTGTAGTAATTATGGAGTACTTGGTGAAGATTAGCTAAAAGGCACGATTTTGGAGCATAATTGATGTGTTCGAGAAAGTCTACTGTTTTGACAGCAAATATGCGTATTATTCTCAGACCTATACGACGTTTTTAATCCAAGACTTTGACGAATCCAAAAGACCATTGCTTTGACTTTTAAGAATTACGCCGTATCCACATCAACAATTACGCTCGTTTGTAATACTTTGGTCAAGATGATGTACGAAACAAGCTGGATTTACCCAATTACGCCGTATACCATCAAGAATATGCAGCGTATTGTGCCTACACTTCACTCAGTACCCGAAGGATTCAAGACCAATACGCCGTATCCAGGTTCCTCTATAGCCGTATTCAAGATATAGAAGGGGATAGATTCTGGAAGATATCAAACGTTGGTGGTCCTATACTCCAAGAAAGCCCAATACGCCGTATCCCAAATCGGGTGGATTACGGCGTTATGATCCGAACTATCAGACCCGATATTTAGATGAACCAAAAAAATCAGTTTAGGTAGCAAGTCACATTTCCCTATACCTCCTAGGTCGTACCTTAGAGACGATCAAAAGAGTCATTGAAGTCTAGTCAAATGATCTCTAAGATATAGGTATAAACTTTGTAATCTTTCGCGTTTCCTCGATATACCACGTGCGATCGAGGTATGCGTTACTTTAAGGTTCTGTTAGCTTTTATGTGGGGTGGGGCGCGTGGACCGGGTGTGTGGGGGTCTAAGTAAGGTCGAGTGGCGCGAGTTCCGGGTGAAGGTTGGCTCTTTCCAAGGGTTGAGGTAGTAGATTTTGGCGGGGCGGGGGGTGGGGGGGGCGGGGCGTGTGGAGGGGTGATGCGTTAGGGGGCGGTAGTGAGGGCGGAGGGAGTTCTGGTGCTGTGAGTGCAGGGGGGGGGGTGGGGGTAGGGTTTGCATGTGAGGGTGGTGGCAGGGAGGTCTGGGCGGTTATGGTAAAGTTAGGACGATAGCCGTTATCTGTCTTCGGCGTGGGGCGTGGTCTTTGGCCTCCTACATATTTAAAATTGCGTTGTGATGCAACTTTATTGCACTTCGTGTTAAATTTTGTGGGGGTCTCTTCTCCCCCCACTTTTCAGTCCTACATATTTTAATGCGCTGCATGCTGTTCGCAACTTTGTGTGTTGCCCTGAAATTTGGCATGCTGCTGCAGTGCAACTTGCTGCAATGTCAACTTTAAATTGTGTTTGCAAACTTGCAACTTCTGTTGTTTTGGTGGTGTTTTGTTTTATCTGGGCATTTAATTTGGCTCCTCATAAGTTCTAAGATTAAAGAGGTCGGGGATATTCGCTCCTACCATTATTGCATTTTTATATATCTAAAATCATAGGATCATAAATATTGACCTATCTTTGCCTTTTTTGATTGTTGAAGCCATAAGGTGACTTGGTGGTTTTCAACGATGTACGTTTGATTCCATAGGTTAAAGACTCGGGGAAGTGGAAACTAAAACCTACTGTATATCTACAGAGTCGTTTAAGCAGTATAGGAGTACTGTTAAGAGTATAGTGGGTTAAAGTTATCGATGAGCTAGGGTTTAGTAGTAGCACCTTTACTTTGATCCTCAAATGATAAGATATATTATAATCAAATAAGGATGCTTTATGCGGATGCGTCTAAGTCTTGTGACAGAATTAGCGTCTTGTAGATTTTGTCTAGGTATTTGGATGATGATATAGTACCGCCCCTCAACTAACCTTATAGTCTAGGAATGATATGCCCTTTCGAGATAAAGAAGATAAGTCGATAACAGTTAATCATTACATATTAGACAAACACGCGTTTTATCGAATTATTCATGGTTGTTGTGATTGATACGTTTTCACGTTACATTAGTTCTCGACCGCTCTTCTCTTCGGTCTTGTCTTATTGTGGGTTGCTGTCTGTGTTTATTGCTTTATACTTGTCGATCAAAACCTTAGGTTAGATACACAAAAATCCGTTGCTGTGCTAGTCTCTCAGGCTGTATACCCCTTTTTGCTTTAGTGTTGTTAGGTTTAACCTTAGATATACTAATTATATGATTGAATTAGGGAATATTAACGTCTCGTCTTATGTGGTGCAGTACACATTTACCATACTTACCATATCGTATCTTCATGGCATCCGGGGTCTAGGCAGGTTGGTTAGGGTGGGGAGGGGGGGGGGGGAGGGTGGGGGGGGGGGGGGTGTTGTAAGTGGGGTGGGATTTCCAGTCGCGATTTGGTAAGTTGGTCTTCCGTTAATTAGCGCCCAGTTTTTTTAGGTGGCTAATTCATGTTTATTTATTTTTTTTTGTTTTCTAACTCGGGTACACTGGGCCCTGTTTTAAAGTGTTGTTTTTAGGTTATAGTCAGGTATAAAAATTTAAATAGTAAACTTGATACCTAAAATAACACCCTACACAACGACACATCAAGTTTTTGGCGCTGTAGCTAGGGAGTGAAGTTGTTTAATTCTCGTTTTTATTAGTGTTTTAGTTTAGTTTAGATTAGTTTGTATATTTGTGTGTTTAATTTTCCGCATTGTATATTTTGCATATTGTATGTTTGTGTGTTTTCTGTATTATTCAAAGTACGCTGTAATTTTTTTTTCAAACCAATACGGCGTATTCAATTTATTGGATACGGCGTATAAATTTTTTCAAACCAATACAGCGTATTCAACTCTATCATCAATACGGCGTATTCAGTTCACTGAATACGGCGTATTAAGCTATTTGATAGTTTTCTTTCCTAGCGAATTTATTACAGGTTAAAATGGACGACCCCAACATTACTATGGAGGAGTATATCAGGCTTGAGGAAGAAAAAGCTCGTAGGCGTGGTAAGGTGTATAACTGGGAAACTGCTACGTATGGTAAGATCTGGGATAATGAAGACGTTCACGACCTCGGATCTGTTGAAACTGAATTCCCAGCTATAGTCTTTAACGACACGTTAACATCTGAAGCAGCACTCTCGTGTGAGCCTACGGTAAGTTCTCTTAACGATGAAATTGACTTTAGAATATCGTTTGACGAATCTGACGATGAAGATTGCACGGTAATTTTCGACAAAAATTCATTTTCCTACAAAATAATTTCTGTCAACAATTTAAAAACGGATTCAGAAAATGATAATGATAAAGTCAATATGCCTTTGCTTCCATCACCCGAGCCTACGGTCAGTTATTTTGATGATTTAGACTTCTTTAATGATCTTGAAAATGAATTTCCAGCCATTGTTTACAATGATGCTCAAACGTCTAAATTAGATGATTTAGACTACTTTAACGATTTTGAGAAAGAATTTCCAGCCATTGTTTACAATGATGCTCAAACGTCTAAATTAGATTTCTTAACTGAACCCACTTTAAGTCCTCAACATATCGATGAATTTGATTTGAAAAATGAAACATCATTGTTCGAATGTAATGAAGAGGAACAAAACGTTTTAAACTTTAATGATCTATTTCCTTTTAACATAATTTATCCCAATGATTTAAAATCGGATAAGGACAATGATGATGATAAAGTCGATATTGAACACTCTTCGAGGGATTTATCTGTCAAACCGTTACCTGATGTAATAAATACCAATGTTGGTGCCTATGCACATGAGTCAAATAAGCTTTTGAAAATAAGTCATGATACATCTAATAATTTTTTCAAAACTGAAATTTTTATCGAGGGATTAAATTTTATATCTGGGACTTGGAATCATCTTAACAAAGGGATGTCATTCATTTTCCTAATTAAGAATTTGTATGTGCCATTTGGCATCCCGTTCGACCCCAAATTGTTTTATAAGGATGGGATTAAATTGGGGCAAGTATAACTTAAAGACTTTTCTGTAAACAAAAGTGCTTCCCGGGAGACAACCCGGAATGTATTTTCAATTTTTATATCGAGTCTGTCTTCCCAGACTGTCTATACGGCGTATCCAAACCCCATGGATACGGCGTATTGACTATCTGGACGTTATCCAGTCTTTATTTTCAGCACAGTCTATACGACGTATTCATTAAATGAATACAGCGTATACAGGTATCAAGACGGCGTATCCCGGGGAATGGATACGACGTATCGATTTCATGTACAATATTAGGTATTTATTTTGAGTCTAACTAAACGAATACACAAAGATAGAATTGTATTTGTTTTCTAAGAATTTACACAGGACCTCGTGAAGGAAATATCGACGAATATTGGTGGAGAATTTATAAATATGGAAATCTTAAAGTGTTGGAGTCTTGAAACCTCAAGACGGCTGTTTCAACACACGATCTTGTCTCATAGAACGCAAAATGGAGAATCTATGAGGAAATATCACATTCTATTCTTTTTAAATTCCTGTATTTAAATTTTGGGTTTTTATAGATAACAACAGAGGAGTTGTATAATTCAAGTGGGGGGATGAAATTAAAATGTTTACTTGTCTTAAATTTTCACAATAAAAGGCTTAAATTATGCTCAAATTTAAAAAAAATCAAGCATACTTTTGTGAAATTACATGTTACATAACCCGCACACAATAACCCTTGATAGATATTGTGAGGATTTAACCTTTCCGTTTCTAAATGTTTACCCAAATTCCACAAAATATGAGTGTGCCGGTGATGTTGTAGACTTTAAAACTTGGCTTGGTATATCTATTCGAGACCACAATAATGAGTATTATGGATTTAATTTGGGTAACTTGTTTAAAATTGGTTAAATCTTAGGATTACAACCAAATCGCCTATACATGGTTTATTAACTAACTACACCGGTTAGTTAACCTCCAGTTTAAACCCTTCCACTCTCATCTTTAGAGTGATGATCCACTAGAACAACCCGTAGAGCCAATCCTTTAGGAATTTACACCAATTATTTGTTTCGTTACACCCTTACACCTTAACCTACCCTGTTAGATTAAGTTTAATTTACAGTTGCTAGTTGCTTAAAGTGTAAAGTTTGTATTTCCCGAGTATTGTGTCATTTTCTATCTTTGGTGCGGTTGGAAATTTACGCATTGCAAATAGGAATGTATATTAGTAGTCAAAGCTCATGTGATTTTACTACCATCACAATTATTGGTGAATCCGAAGACGAAGGAATTATCCAGAATTATTATGATCGTGAAGATGATGAAACTACACCGAGATTTGAAGTATAGTTATTAAAAAAATCAAAAAAATAAGAAAAATACAAAAAGAGAAAGAAAGTTTGAAGATAATCGTTTCGCAACTATCGAAGGAATTATACGAAGGATTGATTATTCGTTGATACATCTAAAAAAATCAACGATGCAGAGTATTGTACAAAGTGGAAGATATCGCCACTTGCCTTGTAGAGTATGTAAAGTTTTGGGAAGATTAGGAAGTTGACCGTTACGGGAACGCCAACTTAGGTTGTTGTTTTTGATCTATGATCAAGACATTGTAAATAGTCGTGTCTTTATCATGTAACGGTTGGGAAATAAGTGTCTAGTAACTTGTATCTTAAATCTTAATCTATTTGTTTCTAGATTTTTATTTAACAACAATTTACTTCCCTCTCACCTGATGATTAGTCGCTGGTTTTACGCGAATGAGGATCCATACGAACATGCATGTCTATTCCGTCGTTACAGCCATGTATGCATGTCTTGTACCTCGTTGGTTTACGACTTTTGGTGAAAGTTAGAAGGTTCCTACCCTAAATCATTCTTCATCTTAACCGTTGGTTAAATTCAAATGGGGATGTGATCGAACACACATGTCTATCCCGGCATTCCGGGTGTGTATGTGTGCTTCAGCTACCTTATTGGAGTGGTACTTCTGGTGAAAGATTGTAGAATGATCAAACCGTACGCCTTTCCATACAAAAACCCATATTTACATTTATAAACTTGTTACTCCTTAGCTTTAGCGGTGGAGATGTGTATCCTTGCCAAGCTTATGATAGAATACTCGTCACGACCAAGCAATTGAGCGAATTAGTTACATGTTACCACATAGATTATCTGAATGATTTCATTTCCATATTCTTGTGAGGATCTTGCGTTTTGTAAATGTGATATGAAACATGAAAAGAAATGGACTGTAACGGAAAAATCCCTTAACCGCGCGTTGGAGATACATTTTCAAAATCTTTCTAAAGTCGACTTAAGGACAAGTAAGATTCAAGTGGGGGGATATTTGATATCATCAAATAACGTCATACTTTACTATCATTTATCCCACGTATTTTACCCACTTTTATATAATTATTGCAAGATATTGGTACTTAATTGCTTAAAGTTTATTAATGCAGTAATTATGGGATGCCCACTTATGAGCGAAAGAGAAGAGAAAGATACCCGGAAGTAAAACCAAAAGTAGAAGAAGCTGAAAAGAAAGATGTTAAAGAACCAAAACTAAAAACGAAAAAAAACAAAAGAAAGAAGCAAAAAAGGCGCCATTTCATAGAGCTTAAACGATAGACATTTGTAGAATACTTATTTTCTTCGCCCACCTATACGCCGTTAATCCTAGCCCATGAAGATTACGGCCCGTCTCAGCGCCAGCTCTAGCACAAGAAACGCTGGTAAATGATCAATTATCGATTTGGCGTATCCACATAACAACCTATACGTCCGTCATGCCATAGCTGTTCATCAGTCAAAGATACGCATTTAATATGATTGATGGTAATTATCTTAATTGATTTGATCTTATCGCGGACTCCAAGGAAATTAAACCCCCCCCCCCACCCCCCCCCCCCACCCCCCTCACCCCCCACCCCCCCCCCCCAAATAACCCCCCCCCCCCCCCCCCACCCCCTCCCCCCCCACCCCCCCCCCACACCTATACGCCGTAGGCCAACTTATCCCCATACGTTCGCATATCCAGGCCGTATTGTTTGTAAGACACTATAAATACAAGACCCTAAACTCAGTTTTAGGTGTGCAAGAAAATCCCTAAACCACCAAGTCGACTCTCTCAGACCGGATATAGAAGAACCCTAGAAGGTAAGAAATGTGCCTCAATATCATAGCGGACAAAACTCTCTGTAATCTTCACACAAGCTCCGGAATAGCGGTTTATCGATTGAGGTTTATTTATTTTAATCGTTCATATATCAAACCATGTGTATTTTTACAATTACTATATGGGCTGATACCTTTAGGTATCAGCCATGTTTATGAAGATTTAATGTTTGGTTTGTTTATCTCGATTGTCTTAATTTATCGTTGATTGTTTGATTATGTTTACCATTTTATACTTGTTTACTGTGCTTGTATTGTGCTCTATCATTTAACTGCCGTTAGTCCTTACATATTTAATGCGTTTGCAACTTCAGTGTTGTGTGGGACGTAGGCTAATAGTTTAGGATGGCGCTTCCATATTTGCATTGTAAGTGGGTAAGTAAAAGTCACCAATGGGCTTAGGCGTTTATTAAGATCCCTATTATTATTTTTCACACTTAAGGTAGATTCCTATATTCAACAAGATGGATGCTTTATGCCTAGGCACGTTAATTGTGTACAGGATTGTCGTTGTCTAGGTCCTTAGGATAATAGTACTCGCCTAAGTTCTTCAAGAATGATATGCCAGCTTAGATGATAAGATTATCATTGCACTAATAAACAAATCTGCGTTTTATTCAGTTTATTCATGGCCTTCGATATGTTTCCTTTATATTAGTATTTTGACCACTTCATTTTCGTTAGTTAATCTGTCTTGTGTGTGTTTATTGCTTTTACTTTAACATCAAAACCTTTAGCCTTAGATCTCTCCAAACTCATGCCTAGTCTCTCAGGCTAAACCCCCCCCCCCATCCCCCCCTTATCATAGCTTTAGTTTTGCATAAATTAGATTAAATAAATACTAATAAATTAGATATTAACGCTCTCGCTCTTAGTGATCGACACCCTACCTTACCATCGATGCCTACATTTGATAGGGTACACTGCCCCAGTCTCGAGTGTATGTTTTTAGGTATAGTAGGCTAAAATAAATAATAAAACTTGATACTTTAAAATAAAACCTTCACCAACGACACATAAGACAAGACACCGAGGTTGATTTTGTCGACCAACGTTCCTTTTTGGTTACGGTGTCTTAGGACGAGGATAATTGTTATTGACTCTTCTAGGTGGTGGAGTTTTGATTTAAAATTAGGTTTTGAAAATCCAACTCTAGGTTTTGTCATATGGCTCTTTAAAATTGTTGACGTATTATCACATCAGAAACGAGAACTTTGACGTTGTTTACTATTATATGTTTTGGTCTAGGACCCAAAATAGATTTTTGAAAAGACACACTTTTCTCAGATCCAGGCGTAATGACTGGCGGTCCTATAATTTCTTTGGGGGCCGCCTGTACAATATGGGGGCCGCCCATATTTATGGGACCTCTATCAGAAGACGCCTTTTTCTGGGCTTTTACAAATTTTATTTCCTTCGTTCCACTAGATGATGCTTCAAATGAATTAAACCCTAAACCTAATTTTTCTCCGGAGGGTTTTTGATTACTTAACATTTCATTTAGACAATGAGTACTCTTTTCAAATTTAGTTAATCTAATGGCTTTCTCTTTGAGTTTTTCATTCTCAATTTTAAGCATATGACACTTTACATATTCGAGATCAACTCCCTTGTTTTTCTCGAGTGTAGAAACTTTTTCTTTTAGAATACTAACTTCTTTTTCTAAACTATTTCTAGTGGCTTTTTGATAAGTGTAAAATACACATATCCGTTTGTACCTAAAATAACCCAATTAAAACCAAAACAGACCAAAAATTGGCTAAAATATGCCCTTGTATTTGAGTCTTTGTTGTGTGCATGGTATCGTTATATCAAAAATCTCCAAGAAAACAGTAAAAAACGGGCAAGCACGGACACGAGAATCAGAAGAGTACAAAAAGAAGCCAAAGAGTCAAAGCCGAAGCCAGAAAAGTCAAGCCTCAGTCAAATCCAGTCAAAATGGTCAAACATTGATCAAACAAAAGTCAACCAATAAAAGACAAAACCCAAAAATATTCCATTTTCACCCTCCAAGTTTCACCAAAGTCCAAAAATAGTCCCTGGCCTCAATGGGCCTCAATAATCCCTAAATACCCTCACCCGGCTTCCAATGAGCACAAAGCACTTAGCCCACATTTCCTTTTTCATAATATATCTCACATGCCGACCATTTCAATTACCATTTCTCAAACTCGTTTTACACTATACTTTGAGATAACAAAGAGGAGGACTAGTTCTGTCAATACGCCATAGTTCAAACCGATGTTTACCCATTTACAGTTTAAAAAGGGCGCGAGTAGTGGTTACTATTCATCGTCGTCCTCCTGTTTTAACCTTGGATAAAAGAGAGTGGCAAATCCAAATTAAGGGCTTGATTGGTCAATTTAGAAGCTCTACATCACAATCGCGCAAGGAACCACAAACGTCCTTATCAAGAGCACCCCTAATTAGCATCTCACTCAGATAGTATTGCCCACGTTGGCAGGCAAGGAAGCACAAATGAAGATTGGTTTTACACTACTAGCTCTCACATAAGTAGCACAAAGGTGTCACATCAAGGATTGCCAAGCTTGGACAATCCCGTTTGTGACTACCTTTGTGATCCAAAGGCTCATATTAATGATCTAATGATTAATGGAATGAAGGGTGATGATTGCTGAAGGCATGAGCAACAAGTTTGGGCCTAGAAACTTCTCTTCATCCAATAAAAGGCCTCACCATCACACACACACGGGAGTTAGCATATAGTAGATTTTTAGTAGTTATTTTTATTTATCTTAAATTTCCTTTAAACCTTGTAATTTTTCCTTTTAAGCATTGTAACAAGTTTTATGATTAATGATAATTCAGTTTTTTTTAATCTCTCTTAAGCTCTTGTTTTAATAAGCCTTCTCTTTTCTTATTAAATGTTAAGCTACAGTTTAATAAGCTCTTAAAAAGCTCTCACAAGTCTATAAGCTTGTGATTGAGCTATTAATTTACTTAATCTACTTAAATCATTAAAATCAGCTAAATCACCTTGTGTTTGGATTGTAAGCTATGGAAGGAGAGCCAAAAAGGGAAGGGCTCTCATGGACTTATACCCTAGCTTATTAATAAGCTAGGGAGCTTGTAGCAAAGCTCTAAGAGCCATTGAGCCTTGTTTAGCCAGGCCAATTGTAAGTTCTCTTTAAAATTCCTTGTTCCTTTAAATTCTAGTTTTAAATAATTGCTTAAGTTGCTTATTGCTTAATCATAGTGCTTATCTGCTCTTTTGTTGCTTAATTGAGTTAAGTTCAATCTTATTTTGCATTTTAAATATCTTATTTCTTGTTTGATCTAGTTAGATCTTAGATAAGTTTTCATTTCTGTGCTTAGCCTTAATAAAAACCAATATTATTAGTGACATAGCTATAGAGCTTTGTTTATTGCTTAATCAGTTGTTGACTCATGTTTAAATATTTATGGTTGATATACTTTTTTAATTTTAGTCAATAAGTTTTAATCATAGTTTTCATTCTTAATTGCTTTTATCAAAACTGTCAAAGTTTGAAAGGAGTGTTTGGATTTAGCTACTTTGACCTCAAAAAGTCAAAGTGAGCTCTTGAATTTGGTTGAGTCAGTTTCATTCTACCTTATAATCATTAGGAAAAGCAATTTTAAAGGTTAGTTTGCAAAAATCACAATAAGTTTTGGACTATATTTTTATCTTTTCTGGCCCACCAGGGCACTTTTACATTTTCTTTTAGCCTAGAGAATATTGGATCTAAGCCTTCAAGGGCTTAGATCTTGATTGTTATTGAGTTTGTAAACATACAATAAGTGTTGTTTAGAAGTAGTAGAAACCTTTAGGTTAGTTACATGACACAAGTGTGTGCTTGGTTTGCCAATTGCATCAGCAACACTAAATCAATTAGAGCTGCCTGATATTTAAGCTTTAAATTCAAGTTAGATAATATAGGAATTAGAGGCTCAATTTTATATATATTTTAGTTTTCTAGTAGCTTTAGTTAAGTCTTAGCTTATTTTACATTTCCAGCTTAATTGGTTAGCTTAATTTGCTGTCAAAAAGTCATAAAAAACCAAAACAGACCAAAAATAAGCAGTTTAGTTAGGTTCTTCTTAAGTGCTTAGATTTTCTGTTAGTGCTTAAATTAGAAAATCTAAATAGTAGGTTGTCATTAGGGATTAATAGTTAGGTTATCTTCAAAAATTTAGCTTCTGAATAGGTTTTTTGAGCATTTGAGCTTATTTACTTTTAAACTTTTTTAAGTCATTTCCTGAGTTTAGCATTTTCATCATCAATTTCAGTTGGTTAAAATTGTTTCTAGGAAAATTAGCTTTTCATTTCTAGGTAATACACATTATAAGCGGGGGGGGGGGGGGAGGGGGGTGGGGGGCAGGGGGGGCGGGGGGGGGGGGGGGGGAGGGGGGGGGGGGGGAGGGTTGGAGGGGGGGGGGCCGGGGGGGGGGGGGGGGGGGGCCCACCCCCCCCCCCCCCCCCCCCCCCCCCCCCCCCCCCCCCCCCCCCCCCCCCCCCGGGGGGGGGGGGTGGGGATACCTTAGAACTTCTTTTGTTTTTAAAATTGGAGCCTTAATTTGAGTCTTAATTATATAAATAACGTTTAAGTAAAAAATAATGCCCAAACACAAACTTTCTGGAGAACAGCTTTTAAAATAAGAGGTTTAAGAGTTTATTAGTGGGTTTTTAGTCCATACGTGCTTTTGTTAAAGTTGTTCTGCCAGCCTTATTTTATAATTTTTCTTCTTTAAGTTTTTGCTGAAAAGCATTTTTATTTTTAACTTATTTTTAAACCTAAAATGGACTTAGTTTGAAATCGGGTTAGTTTTCAGGGTAGGTTTTGTAATTCTTGATATTGGCTTGTTCACTTAGTTGATCCTTTGTCAGTTAGTGTAATTGCACTGTTAGTCCTTCAAGGATTAACACCATTAGTCCTTAGTCAAGTCCTTTAGTTATGATGTTAATTAGTACTTAATTAAATTTTTTAAATAGCTAATTAGGTGTTTAGTTTTTAATTTGTTTATTTAGCTTATTTAAATAAAAAGTAAAAATTAGGGCTTTTATTTTTATTAAATTTCTGCATATTTTCTGTATTTAGTTTAATTTTTATAAAAATTTTAGGATTATATTCTTTAATATTTTTATTACTTTTAAAAGTTTTTAATTAGTTTAAATTTTAGAAAAATCATATCTCTTAATCTAAAAAGCCAAAAATAGTAATTCCTTTTTCTAAAATTTTCTTTTTACTTATTTTACTTAGGAAAAATATAATTTCAATTATTTTCTACTTTTTTTTAATTTTTTATTTTAGGAGTTTAATTATGAATTAAATAATTTTAATTGATTTAAAAATTCAAAATACTAATCTAAAAAAAATATTTTTTTATTTTTCTTAAAATTTTTTTTTATCTCTAAGTTAGGTGTAGAAAATTAGTTATGCAATCTTAGGGTATTACTTTGGTCTATTTGACTTAATCGTCGGTGTTCTATTTGTTTCCCGTATTTGTTTATATTGTTTAATTGCCTTTAATTGCTTCAATTTTAATTTGTTGGCTTTGTATTTGGCTTAGATATAGATTATCAAAATATCTTTGCTTCATTCAAATCAGAATTTCAAGCCTAAACTGAGGATTTTTATATTTCACTAGTCGTTTGGGGAAACGACCCGGTGTGATAATATTTACCCGGTAAATATATTATTATATATTATATTATATATATTTTTTGAGAGTGAAATTTCCTTAGGGGATTTTCCTAAATTGCTCTTTTAAAGTATTATATTTTTTATATATTTTGGGTATATAAAACTTACA
The DNA here is from genome assembly GCA_026074375.1 of Tanacetum coccineum. Taxonomy (NCBI): domain Eukaryota; kingdom Viridiplantae; phylum Streptophyta; class Magnoliopsida; order Asterales; family Asteraceae; genus Tanacetum; species Tanacetum coccineum. The sequence goes on along the minus strand of BQNB010013372.1, from coordinate 38,822 downwards.
CACCAAGTTTTTGGCGCCGTTGCCGGGGACTAGTGTTTAAGATTCCTTCATTTTGAGTTTTATTTGGTTTGAAGATCCTTTCACCCTCGAAAGTTTCATTCTTGTTTTATAATTCAAAAATCCAAAAAAATCATAAAATATAAAAAGTAAAAAAATATTTTCATTTTCTTTTTAGTATAAGTATAAGATATAAAAAAATCAAAAATATAAAAAATTCTTCCTTTTTAATTAAGAAATAAAAAAATCACCAATTGGTAAAAATTACCAAAATATAATACTCTCAACGGAGGTATTATCATAATCAATTCCGGTGAACTTGTTGGTTCCCAAATCGAACTAAAGATTTAACACTTGCCATTTGTGTCTCTACGATGTAGGCCCTACCTTGAAAAAGACCAATTTGTTTAGAGCATACCGTGAAGTGTTGATTTTTTGGTTTAAGTTTCTTCCGTGTACCGTTAATATCATTGCTTAAAAAAAATTTAGTGAGAAAGTTTTGATTTTTGACATACATGATAAACTCATGATTGTTGCTAAAATATATAATCTAATATATATTTTTTGACACTTTTGGTTGAGCAAAATTAAATAAAGGAGCGTTTGAATTATTTCATAGGTTTTTATTTTAGAGTCGAAATAATCGTTACTCCACATTTGTTACATATAGACACACACTAGGTATTGATTTTTGAGATTTTAATCTCGTAATATATTTATATAGTTTGAGACAATTTTTATTTGTATTTTTTTGTGTATCTTATTAATGTTTAGGTGAAAAATATGCCTCGCGCAATCGTTGGTGACACTCAACTCACTCATGACTATATTCCTAAAGTAACTTAAATACCTGACATATCCCCTACCATTGCCAAATTCTATAAACCAATCGAAAACCGTTGTATTCATGAGGGTCAGGTTGTTGATGAACTCTATATAAATCCAGCTATAATTAACATCTTTTTAAGTGTTAGCCGTGTATTTATTAAAGTGATGGTCATTAAATATTCCCGAGCCTTGTATAAGTAAATCGTAGTTTACGGGAATTTAGTTAAGCTAGTTGGGCCTAGTTGTCGGGCTCAAGCCCATTTGTTTTATGAACCGGCCCAACTCAAAGCCCACAAGTATAGTCCTCTCTTGTAGCTATTTAAAGCCCTCTCCAAGTGTGGAGAGGGTGTTGCTTCTCATTTTTCTTTTGTGGAACAAGTAACCATTTTTCTTTCTTTTTTACTTTCTCTCTCTAAAATCTATTTTTCTTATTTTTGTGTTTGAGGTGATGAAATGATATCCTAACAAGTGGTATCAAGAGCCAAGGTTGGGTGTTGTGATTTGGTTGTGGTAATCTTATTACAGATTTTATTGTTTCGGCTTATTTTTTTTTGGGGGGTTTGTTTTCTGATTCGAAATTTTTACAGCGATTATATCGTTCATTATATCTTTTTTTTTGTACAAGAACCTTGATGGTTTGTAGTGCTTGTGGTTTAGTTTCTGGAATTCGTTGAGGTTGACTGTGAAAATCGCTAGGGGTCCCCCGAATAAAAAAAAAAAAAAAAGAAGCAATAATTATCGCACTAAAAATCACTTTTGGGATCGAACGAGAGGAGTTTGATCGAACTAGCAAGTTTCGAACGAGTGTCTCAACTAGGTTCGAACGAGTTGGGTTCGCACTAGCGACAATCGAATCGAGATTCTTGTTTGGATCGAACGGAGGGATTTCATTGTTTTGGACGAACGAGTGCATTTTTTTTGGGGGGGGACCGAACTAGTCGGCGATCGAACAAGCTCGAATCGAACGAGCGACGGATCGAACTAGCGTCGATCGAACAAGCGACGGATCGAACTAGCGTCGATCGAACGAGCGACAGATCGAACTAGCTGTTCGAACTAGCGTTGATCGAACGAGCGGAGGTTCGAACTAGCGTTGATCGAACGAGCGGAGGTTCGAACTAGCGTTGATCGAACGAGCGAAGGACCGAACTAAGCGTGGTCGAACTAGCGCGATCGACAGCGTGGATCGAACGAGCGTCGATCGAACGACGAAGGAAAAGGTTTAGTAAAACAGCCATAACATTTTGATCCGTAAGCTCCGTTTAAGGCCCCGTGACCTCTCAAAAATCGAAGAGACAAACTGACGGATCTACGCTGTAACCACCTTTAGCTGTTAAGGATTTTTCGAAAGCCCCAAAACATCGTTTTATAATGATTTATTGACACTTTTCAGTTTTTTGGAATTTTTTTTTCCGCTGCTTATTTATCCGAATCAAATCATCACGGTTATCTAAGTGATCTTGTACAAATAATCCCGTTTAATTCATTACTCGGTTTTGATCTAGACAGTAAAATCGCCGTGAACGTTAATTGATTCAAATCACAACTACAACAATCACTTTATCCCACTAAAGATCGCTGGTTTTATCATTTCACATCACTTTTGCCAATGTCGAACTCAACAAAGACATTTATTAGCAGCCGTTCCTGAAACCGCCACTCCTATGCTGAACAAAGAAACTAGTTTTCCATGGTCATCACGTCTTCTTCGGTATGCTAAGAGTAGACCAAATGGTAATTTAATCTACAACTCCATTATTGTATGGTCCTTATGTCAGTACGAATGATGTCCTGAACCAGTGGATGCAGACGTGAAAACTGTTCCTGATACGCTTCATAACAAACCGATAGAACTCACAGTAGCAACAGAAATTAAGCAAGAGGAACAGATGATCAAGCTATTTCAGACCATTCTTTCTCTTCTCTCCTTGGTCTTCCTGATGTACATCTATGCTGCTTGTTGATATTGGTGAAACTGTCAGGAAATCTGTTTACGTGTGCAACAATGATGAAACTGTCTGATATTGGAATTCAAAAAAAAGGCTAATTGTTTAATGAATGGGAAAGTTTACTTCCACTGATGGGGAATCGATTGATCTTACTATCAACTTTTCTCAAAATTGATGATGATTTTAAGAGAAACTAAACACGTCCTGAAAAGATGCGTAGTAACCTCAAGTTCCTAAACAACTTACAACCTAATGGAGTCGACATGTTACTATGTTCATCAACGAAGGACTTTGCATACGACCAGATTACACTCAGTTGTATGTTCTTGAAAGTACATTCAAAAGGAGGTAGATAATCTAAGAGCAGAACGACTTGCAAAAACACATGATCCTTTAGCACTCATGACAAATTCCAACAATCCTTTCAATTATCTAGTGTTTCACCCAGATCAACCTTCATTAAGTACCTACATGCAACAACCACAAACCCATCAACAACAAACTATTACCCACAACAATCATTCTAAACCAGAACTACATGCAACAACCAATGCCAAATCCTAAAGACATTACAGATCCCACAACCGCAATGAACATGGCACCTCGCTCTAAATGCTAAGCTTCAAACTAAAATACTCAACAACACCAACCAACAACAACCAAGAATTTTCATCAAACCCTCGTAATCGGGCAGATTGCTCAACCGGTATGAATATGGTCCCAAGACAACAGATGCGATGGTCTGAGCTAATGGTTGAATTCATTTAGACAGTATGCTGGGCAATGTTTGTGTATCAAAATGATATAATGCAGTACAGAATTGTCGGGAATCAGTTGTTCAAGATGCAGTTTCACAATCAGGTGTTCAGAAATTGGGAAATGGAAATGTTGTAGCAGCACGGCTGAGGTAATAATGCGCCTGGGAAGAATGGTAATCAGATAAGGTGTTACAACTGTAGAAGATCGGGTCATCTTGCTAGAAACTGCACAATAAGGCCATGGAGAAGGGATGCTGCTTATCTTCAGACTCAGCTGTGGATTGCTCAAAAGGAAGAAGCAGGAATCCAACTTCCAAGCGGAAGTGTTTTGATTTGATGGCTGCTGTAGCAGATCTTGATGAAATTGAGGAAGTCAATGCAAACTGCATTTTGATGGCTAATTTGCAGCAAGCATCGACATCGGGTACTCAGACTGACAAAAGCCTCCCTCTATGATTCCAAGACGATCAGCTAGGACAACCACTAGACAAACTGCTATGATAATGAGATATTCAATATGTTTACTCAAGAGGAGCAGTATACTGAGATACTCGAACCCACTCCTGAACCACACCAAGTACAACAGTACAATGTTATTTCTAATTTCTGAGATCTCGTGTGTGGAACATAAGGGGGAGACATTAGAGTCAACATACTGCAACTGTTGAGGAAACACGTGCTTACTTTGAATCATTATATAATAATTTGGCCCTTGAAGTTGAAAAGGTTAACTCGGTCAATCGACAAATGAAAGAAACAAATGCCGATTGACCACTGAGCTTGCTAGATATAAAATTCAAGAAAAGTGTTTTGAAATTAGTCAAGAAAAATATGACAAACTTGAAAGGTGTTATCAAAAGTCTGTTTATCAAGAACAATGTCTTACTAAAAAGATAAATGCTCTTCATTAATTCGGTAAACAAATAACGACTTTGAATGAGGAAATTCAAATTAAGTAAGCCACTTTCATGGAAAAATCAACTGTTTCTTTCTCTCTTCTCGAAGAAAAAAAAAAAGTTTGAAGTCCTGATTTCAAATTCTGAAGACGAGCTTCTGATAAACAAATTCTACTTGATAATAAGATAAAGGAATTAATAATAAATTGGTTTAAAAACGGGTCATATCGATTCAAACGATGCACATCTTTTCACCTAAGTACCATGACTCGTTTTTTAACCACAATACCGAACAGAAAAAAGCTTTGGGTTATCAAAATCCTTTTTATCTCAAGCAGCTAGCGAAAACATCAGTGTTTGTATGAATGGCAATAGTGGTTAGCATGAAAAAGCATGATCCTCCTGTTGTGCATGATTCGGAAAGAACTCTATGCCAGCTTGCTCAAGAGAGATCCTCGCTCCAAAAACTGAAACAATTGAACAAAGAAAAAAAACCCGGCAAACATTCTAAGATTAGCATCTTTTTCGGGTGTTTTTGTTTCTAAATAACGCCCAGTCCACAAGAATTAAGCAGGTTTACCTTGTAAATACATTCCAAATTGGCCACTGTTTCAAAATCGATTTGCAATACCAAATGAAGAATTTTTGGATTACAACACTCTAAAGGTGGTTGCACGGAAAATTTCTAAATGAGGTAAAAAGCACCATTTGACTTCCAACGTGTTGTCAAACATAGAATGACTTTAGATACACACAATTGGTCGTCCAAGTGCTCATCAAGATATTCACAAAATTTAAAAAGAAGAAATTTTTCCTATCAGCAACCAGTGGATTCCTTAGACTTCAAAATTTTGTGAAATTCAATTTATTTTTTGAAAAGAAGCAGCCAAATTTGTTCGAGACTTTAAATCTCTTGCAAAAAAGCTGATGATTCTCAAGCTACCACAAACAATGGAATTGGAAATTGACGTACTCTTGAGACAGTTGTCTCAAACATTAGTTATATGTGCAATAATCCATCGGTTGTAAATTCCATCAATCTCCAACTGAGCCTTTGACCGTACGAAAGAACGTCTTGAAAACTCTGTATCATTAAAAAGGATAATGAATAGCTAAACTTTTGAAGATTGGTAACAAGAAAGTGTGAAGCAATGCAAATAGACAAATTTCGTACGATAAAAGCTTACAATACATGACACAAAAGAACGAACGGTTTGCCAAGCTCATGGGAACCAAAAGGGTAAAAGTCAGATACTCCATGTGTATCAAATACCCTTGCATCCTTTGTCTCAGAAACTTGAAAAATGAGAAATGTCGAATTAGAGTTTCAGGTTCGGCATTATGAAATGAAATTGCTCACCTTAAGACCACATACAAAAACCTTTGACTCTATTTCTGTGACAACTGCTCAAACTAAAACAAAAAAAACTGACTCTTTGCACAACACAAATTACATGATTCGACCTATGAAAATGCTAAAGCTAAGACCCAGATTTGATAAAGTTTTCTGACCAAGTGACACCACTAAAGGTACAGTAACGAATACTAAGTTTGCAAATCAAAATGTTGATGAGACGAATGATTGTCCCAAAACCATCACTTCAAAACTCGGTAACCCTCTCTACAGCCACAAGAATCAAAAATGTGAAACATGAGAATGTGATTGCCCCAGGAATGTTTAAGATTTAATCCTTTCAAGCTTTCTTCTAGATGAAAATAGTATGTCCCTAACGCTAGTTAGAGCAAGCTTGACAACTCACAATCACACCCGTTTCACATCCTCATGTCCGTCACTAAGAAAGATGTTAATTCGGACTCAAATGGTTTATCCTATCTACAGAGAGTAGACCAACACTGCAAAACCAGAAGGCCACAGCCAGGAGCAATACAAAGAATGTATAGGGTCCCTCTTGCTCTAAGAGAGTATTGCAACAAGAATAAAGAAGTTGAAGTAAATAACACCGATAGGAATTTACTGCTTTTCTAAGAAGAAAAACATATTATCTGAATGGTAAACACTTAAGCTTATATTTCGGAAATGATAAATCTGAAGTTGTTTGTGCTATGTGTAAGCAATGTTTAATTACTGCTAATCATGATGTATGTGTGCTTAATTAGTGATTGACAATGAATTCTCAGTGGCAAGAAACAAAAGGCAAATGTTTTCAAAACTACTGAAAATCAAAAGAAAACAAAACCAAAGGTCAAAAAGCCTAAGAAAAGTAGGGTCCAAAGAAAGACTTGCTTCACCTAAGCCTAGTAAACCTAGATTTTGCCTTAGGTGGTCACCAACTGGAAGACTTTTTGACCTTAAAGGAAAAATAATCGCATCTAGTCAATCTGACTGCTCTAATGGTGATAATCTTGGACTTCTAACCCTCGGAACCCAATAATCAAACGTTTTCCAAATTCGACTTTCTTTCTTGGCAGGTTATCCAAATTTGTTATGTGCGTTCGACTCGGGTTGCTCACAAGCATATACCGGGATACCTAAAGCTTTCTCATAAATTTTCGTCTGGAAGTTTGTTGGGAACCGATCGCTTTGGTAATGATCATGTCGCGTTGCAATTTTGGGTTTCGGTGATCTTCCAATGGGGAAATCTTTTGAGCCCACCCAGGGTTTATTTTCGTGAGGGCTTGGGCACAATCTGTTCTCATTGGCAGTTTTGTGATTCAGATTTAAGTGGCATTCAAAGGATTCTTGTTTTGTCAGATCTCTAGAAGGAGTTGATTTTGGTTAAAAGGATACCGTTCAAATAACCCTTAACCATAATTCTCATGAAATGGCCTCGGCATCTCCAGTGCTCAGGCTCGAGCAACTTCACTACAAGTCATGGTATGGCATCAACGTTTATCCCACCTAAATTTTGACACCATAAATGACCTTGCCAAAAACGATCTTGTCATCGGTCTTCCAAAATTCAAATATCACAAAGAACACCTTTGTCCCTCATGTGAGCAAGGAAAAAAGCAAAAGGGCATCACACCCACCCAAACCAGTTCCAAATTCTAAGCAGAGGTTACACCTTCTTCATATGGATTTGTGTGGTCCAATGAGAATTGCTAGCATAATTGGAAAACGATATGTTGGTGATTGGGAACGATTACTCCCGTTACACTTGGTACATTCCTCAGAGCAAAGAAGATGAAGCACCAGAAGTGATTAAAACCTTCCTGAAGAGAATTACTGTCCTTCTTTAATCACCTATCATCATCATAAGAACCGACAACGGCACAGAATTCAAAAATCAAATCCTTAAAGAATACTTTGATAGTGTTGGCATCTCTCACCAAGCGTCTTCTGTCCGTACACCTCAACAAAATGGAGTAGTGGAACGAAGAAATCGAACGTTGGTTGAGCGCGAGATCAATTCTGAGTTTTCTCCTTCGGCACCTTATTCTTATTGCTGAAGCGATTGCTAACTGCGTGCGTACACACAAAATCGCTCCATCATCAAACACCGTCGATTTAACTAAAACACCATACGAGCTCAATAATGGGCAGAAAACCCGGATATCGTCCCTTTCTTCATGTATTACCGGGCTCGTTTGTTATCCCAAGAATGATCGGGAAGAATTGGGAAGCTTGGGGCAAAAGTGTGATATTGGCTTTTGTCATTGGTTATTCTGGCTATTCTGTGCTTACAGAGTTTACAATCGAAGGACAAAGAAAACATGGAACAATTGTATGTGACATTTGATGACTTTCAGCCAATGGCTTTTCACAAAGCAGTTCAAAACCCGCCTCAAAATGACTTCCTGGAAAACAAAAAAAAATCAGGTTCAGAACTCGATCTATTTAGGCCTCCGACAACATAACAACTCAAAAACCCAACTAAGGTGTAATAGATTTACTGTTCGAAGCTATTATGATGATTATATATTGTGGTCAAACCGTCTTCTGCTCCAAGAACTGCTCCGGATGCTCAAGCACCTCAAGCTCTTCATACTCCAACGGCAACTACAACAACAGCAGACACAGCACCGACACCAACAAATTCATCCTCTCAAGCTACAAATTGTCCAAATTCTTCACAGGATGTTGACGAGCTCGAAACACAACAACATGGTCAGCATCAACCCGCAACAACTGCTGAAAATGTTCCAAATGCATTGTTCGATGAAAATACGTTTGTCAATCCCTTTGCTACTCCTTCCACAAGTGATGCTGAACCTTCATCCTCACAATATGTGGATCCATCGAACATGCATACGTTTTATCAACCATACCCTCATGAGTTTCAATGGACTAAGGATCACCCTCTGGAACAAGTGATCGGAGAACCCTCTCGTCCAGTTTTGACAAGGAATCAACTGCGATCCGATGGTGACAGTGCATGTACGCATTAACCAGTAAGCACTTTGAACCAAGAATGTCAAAGAAGGCTATGACCACCCACATGGATTGAATCAGTGCAAGAAAGCCTTCTTTTCAGTTCAAAAGGCTTGATGTATGGGTGTTAGTTCCTCTTCCAGATAACATAAAACCTCTTACGTTGAAATGGTTATTCAAAAACAAGCATGATGAAGAGAACACGGTCATCCGAAACAAGTCTCGTCTGGTTGTGAGAGGGTACCGCCAAGAGGAAGGAATAGATTTTGAAGATTATAGTCATTGATTTTATGCTTAGTTGTAGAGCTTTCGCACTCCTGTGGCTAGAAATGGAAGCTATCAGGAGTATTTTGGCATATGCAAGCACATCAAATCGTTCACTGGTTTCAAATGCACGTAAAATAACTGCTTTCTTGATGGCACACCCACTATAAAAAACGTGTACGTATGTCAACCTGAAGTTTCATCCGATGCTGATCATCAAGCCTATGTCTTAAATGGTCAAGATAAAGAAGGGCACTATATGGGTTAAAGCAAGCACCAAGGGCATGGTACGATGAATTGTCAAAGCGTTTCTTTCTCCCTACAGAAAATCACTTCTTCAAAGGCACATTGATCCACGCTGTTTTATAAAAGACGCTTCGACGATAGAACATCATTATTGTAACCAGGTCCTATGTTTGATGATATTATCTTTGTTCTACACGACCCTAGGTAACCCAACCAACGATTCTTTCTGACCTCATGAAAAGCCGCTTCGAAATGGCGATGAGAGGGGGAAATGACTTATTCCTTGTTTGCAAGTAACCAATCCCCTTGTGGCATCTTCATAAACCAGTCCAACTACGTGTTAGAAATCCTTAAAAAATATGGAATGGAAACTTGTGATCCCATTGGTACTCCAATGGAGATCAAAGACAAGCTTGACCCTTGAGCAAAATGGGTCCTCCAGTCGATGCTACAAAATATCGTTAGCATGATGGGTGCCCCTAATGTACTTATCGTCTAGTAGTACCGGACAATTGTACATGCTTACTTGTTTATGTGCTCGGTAACCGGTGAGGGGCGTATGCCAACCGAGTAAGCACCTCAAGGAGATAACGAAAATCCTTTTAACCTCCTTGAGGTGCTTCTCGGTTGCTTACCTGGTACCGAGCACATGAAACATGTACATGTGAGCAATGTCCGTCTACAGACGTAAGATGACATTAGGGCACCAATCATGCTACTATTTTGTTGCATCGACTTGGAACCCTTTTGATCTAGGGTCAAGCTTGTCTTTGATCTCCATTGGATACCAACGGGATCACAAGCTTCCATTTCCAGATTATGTTAAGGATTTCTAACACTAGTTTGACTGTTTATAAATATGCCACGGGGGATTTGTTTAACTTGCAAACCAAGAAAAACGTCATTTCCCCTCATCGACATTTCGAAGCGGCTGTTCATGAGGTCAAAAATAAGTAGGGTATACCTAGGTTGGTAGAGACCAAAGATAATATTAATCAACATAGACTGTACACTAAAGATGTCCATCGTCCCGAAGCCGTCTTATAAACAGCTTGGATCAATTGTGACTTGAAGAAGTGATTTCTGTAGGAGAAACTTTGACATTCATCGTACCATTCCCTTGTTGCTTGCGGCTAACCCATATAATCTTCTTTAACTTGTAGACATGCTTGGATTAATCAAGCAGCATGAAACCTTCAGTTGACATACGTAACACCTTTTTTTAGTGTGCCCATGCAAGAAAGCAGTTTTCACGTCCATTTGAAACACAGTGAACGATTTTGTGCAGCATAGCCAAAAAAATCCTTGAGAGCTTCCATTCTCTAGCCGACAGACGAATGATTCCCCTTCAAAATCTATTCCTTCCGCTTGCGGTAACCCTCTCCACAACCAACGAGACTTAATTTCGGATGACTGTGGTTTCTCCTTCATCATGCTTGTTTTTGAAGTGAACCATTTATTCAACGTGAGAGATTTATGTTATCCGTAAGAGGAACTAACCCCATACATCAAGCCTTTTGACTAAGAACGCCTTCTTTGCATTGATTCAATCCATGCAGTCCGGTCTTAGCCTCTTTGACATTCTGGTTCCACATGCATTACTGCTTAATGCGTACCTCCCTCATGTCAACCATCGGATCGCAATTGATCTTGTCCAAAACTGGACTAGAGGGTTCTCCGATCACGTGTATCCAGAGGTGATCCTTAGTCCATTAGAAAATCATGAGGGTATGCTTAATAAAACGTATGCATGTTCGATGGATTCCACATATTGTGAGGATGAAGGTTATCAGCAGCAATTGTTGGACGGAGTAGCAAAGGGATTACAACGTATTTTCATAGAACAAATGCATTGGAACATTGTCAGCAGTTGTTGCGGGTTGATGCTGACCATGTTTGTTGTGTTTCGAGCTCGTCAACATCCTGTGAAGTATTTGGACAATTTGTAGCTTGAGAGGATGAATTTGTTGGTGTCGGTGCTGTGTCTGCTGTTGTTGTAAGATGCCTTGGAGTATGAAGAGCTTGGGTGCTGAGCATCCGGAGCATTTCTTGGATCAGAAGAGGGGGGGGGGGGGTCGTTGACCACCAATATTAATCATCATACCATAGGTCGAACAGTAAATCCAATTCACCTTCAGTTGTTTTTGAGTTGTTATTGTTTGTCGGCATAAGTAAGATCGAGTCCTGAACTGATTTGTCCAGAAGTCATTCTTTGAGGCCCGGGTTTTGAACTGCTTTGTTCAAAAGCCATTGCTGAAAGCTCATCAAATGTCACATTCATTGTCTCCATGATTGTCTTTGTCCTTCGATTGTAAACTCTGTAAGCACAGGAATCAGCAGAATAACCAATGAAAAAGCCAATATCACCTTTTGCACCAAGCTTCCCAATATCTTCACGATCATTCTTGGGATAACAAAGAGCCCCAAATACATGTAGAGAAAGGAGATATCCGGTTTTCGCCAATTAATGACCTTCGTATGTGTTTTGTTAAATCGACGTGAATGGATCGGAGCATTTTGAGTGTAGCACGCAGTATCAATCGCTTCAGCCCATAAGAATAACAGAGCACAAGAAAAAATCAACATTGTTTCTAGCGCCTCAACCGAACTGCGTTCGATACCTTCGGTCCACTACTCCATTTGTTGATGTGTAGCGGTCAGAAACGCTTGTGAGAGATCCAATCACTATCAAAGTAATTCTTTAAGGATTATTTTTTTTGAAGTTCTGTGGCCCGTAGTCGTTCTTATGATGATGGCAGTGACTGAAGAGAGGACAGAATTCGCTTCAGGAAGTTTTAATCACTTCTGGTGCTTTATCTTTTGATCTGAGAAAATGGACCCAAGTGTAACGAGTAATCGTCACATCACCAAAACATATCGTTGTTCCATTAATTCTAGCTATTCTCATTGGACCACACAAATCCGATATGAAGAAGGTGGTAACCACTGCTTAGAATTTGGAACTGTTTGGGTGGTTGAGGATGCCCTTTTGCTTTTTCCTTGCCACAAGAGGACAAAGGAGTTCTTGTGATATTTGAATTTGGAAGACCGGTGACAAGATCGTTGTTTGGCAAGGTCATTGATGTTCAAAATTTAGGGGGATAAACTTAGAGCCATATCCATGACTTGGTAAAGTTGGCTCGGAGCCATGAGGCTAATTGATGATGCAGAGGCCAGTTCATGAGATTGATGGTGTAAAGGTTTTGGCACGTTTCCTTTTAACAAATCAATCCTTCTAGAGATCTGACAAACAAGAATTCCTTCTGAAAGCAACCTCTAACTCTGAAACTACAAAACTGCGCCAACTGTGAACAGAATTGTGCCCCAAGGCCCTCAACGAAATAAACCCTGGTATCAAAAATTCCCCATTGAAGATACCGAAACCCAAAATTCAGCGACGATGATTGGGCATTACTTAGTACTACTGGGCATTACTTAGTACTGATGAACATGTTTTAGTACTGCTGGGCTTAAAGTTAGTACTGTTAGGCTAAAATTAGTACTGCTGGATGACCGTTAGTACTGTTTGAGCCATAACAGAATTTCCTTCACTAATTCTAGCCGTTGAGATATTTCCGCCAACTGCCTTGTTTATAGCCTATAGGGTTTGACTAATTGGAGAATTCATGATCTTTCTATAAATTCATAAGATTTCTTCAAGATAAGAACAAAATTCTTTCAGTCGGTCAAATCACAACCCTAAGTGCTCTCTATATTATCTCAATTAACTTTGTCAACCTTACATTCTCTCATAAACGAGCCTAACCCAGAACTTTAATCGTATTTTTCTCTCATCAAATGGCAAATTTGGAGTTTTGCGACAAACACAACATGGTGGCCTACTTACAGAAGCCAGAGGGAAGTGAAGCCTTTCATCAAATTGTGGATTTTCTAAATGCTAGTCATATCAAGTATGCCCTTATTGAGAATCCCAAGATATATATTTCCTTAATCCAACAGTTTTGGGGAACAGCTACTGCTAGAACAACTGATGATGGAGAAGTGGAAATAACTGCTAGCATTGATGGACAAGTCAAGACTATCACTGAAGCATCTCTAAGAAGACACCTCAAGTTGGAAGACTCTGATGGTATTACTTCTTTACCAAATACAGAGATTTTTGAGCAACTTGCTCTTATGGGGTATGTGTCTGATTCTGCTAGACTTACTTTTCAAAAGGGACACTTTTCTCCTCAGTGGAGGTTTTTCATTCATACAATCCTTCACTGTTTAAGTCCAAAGACAACAGCTTGGGAGCAATTTAGTAGCAATATAGCAACTGCTATAATTTGCTTGGCCACAAACAGGACTTTCAATTTTTCAAAAATGATCTTTGATGCTATGGTGAAGAATTTGGATAGCACACACAAGTTTTTAATGTATCCAAGATTTCTTCAAATCTGTTTAAACAAACAAAAGAGACTTCTTCAACCTCACACCAGAACTTATCCTACTCCTACCCTTACACAAAAACTGTTTAGCAACATGAAAAGGGTTTCCAAGGGTTATTCTGGGGTAGACTTTCCTCTATTTCCTACAATGATCACTACACTTGAGTCATCTCCTTCCAGAATAACATCTTCACCATCCTTATCACCTCAAACATATCAATCACCTCAATCATCTCCACTTAGGGATATAACCAGACAAGATGTTGAGATTCCTCAGTCTTAGTTTCCTACTCAAACCCAAGTAGCAGATGAGGCTGCATTCACAAGTGTAGATGTTGATGCAGGAGGGGCTGCCACTACTGACATTAGCTAAGAAGAAAGTCAGGGCAGTGGTACCATGCATAAGGCCCTAACCAGGCCCTATGATTTACCTCTCCTAAGAGTTCACACACTTGGAAGTGATGAGGACAGTCTGCAACAAAATGAATTGATGGATTTGGTTACCAAGTTAACTGATAGAGTTGATGTTTTGGAGAATGACATGCATCAAACAAAGAAGGTTTATAGTTCTGGTCTTACAAAGCTCATCTTAAGAGTGAAAAAGTTGGAGAAGAAAGTTAAAACAAACAAAGCTAGGAGAACGACCAGGATAGTTATTTCAGAGGATGAAGATGCTAAAGAGGATTCTTCTAAACAGGGGAGGAAAATCTCTAAAATTGATAAAGATCCTACAATCTCATTGGTACAACCTGAGCAAGACATGGAATATGATTTTAATGTTAGTACTGCTGAAGGATTTACTACTGCCAGTGTACCTATTACCACTGCTAGTGCGACTCCTAAAGTTAGTACTACTGCTGCAAATTTAGTATACATCAGAAGGAGTGCAGAAAAGAGAAAAGATAAAGGAAAAGCTTTTATGAAAGAAGATGAATCTGTTCAAAAGAAGTTAAAGAAGTAACTAGAGCAAGAAAGACTTAGGCATGAAGAAGCTATTAGATTGCAAGAACATATTAATGAAGAAGAAAAACAAAGGATTGCTGGCGATGCAAAAATAGCTAAACAGTTACAAGAATAATTTGATAGAGCAAGACAAAAACAAGAAGTTATAGCTAAAGCTGATCAAGCTCATGATATTGATTGGAGTGATCCTGCTGTGCTAAGATATCATGCACTTCAAAATAGATCTTTCTATGTAGCTGAAGTCAGGAAGAACATGTGCATGTATTTGAAAAATCAGGGAGGTTACAAACAGAGTCATTTCAAAGGAATGAGCTATGAAGATATTAGACCTATATTTGAAAGAGTATGAGATCAAAATAATGCTTTTGTACCTAAGGCTTTTGAGATTGAAAAGGAAGTGATGAAGAGACCTGGATTTAATTTTCAACAAAAGTCTAGTAAAAAGAGATCAAGAGAAGATTCTGATGAAGACAATGCCAAGAAACAGAAACTAGAGGATGATGCTAAGAAGAAAGAGCTTAGAGAAAGTATAGATGTAGTTCCAAGGGATGATATTGCTATTGATGTTGAGTCTCTTGCTACTAAATACCTAATAGTTGACTAGAAGACACATGTTTTGACAGAAAATATGATGTATTATCAAATCATCAGAGCAGATAGAAGTTCAAAAAAACTATAAAATATTTAGTGAAATGCTTTATGATTTTGATAGGCAAGATGTGCTGGATCTACATAGACTAGTACAAGAAAGGTATGATACAACAAGTCTAGAAGGATATGACTTGTTACTTTGGAAGAATCAACAAGACTACAACTTGATAAGCTGGAGATTATTTGACTCATGTGGAATTCATATGTTGCTGATGCATACTGGAATTGCTATTCACATGATTATAGAGAAGAAATATCCTCTTACTCAAGAAATGCTTTCAAGGATGTTAAGTAGAAGACTAGAGGTTGATCAAGAAAGTGAAATGGCATTTGAACTTCTCAGGTCTATAAGGTATCAACTTCAAAAGTAGAAGAATGTTTGAAAGAATCCTCTCAGAAAGGTTTAATTCAATAAACTTGATGATTTGAAGGTAAATCACAAGTTTAGGGGAGGATTGTTGGGAATTAAACTCATTAGACTTAGTACTACCAAGTCAAAGTGTTAGTACTGCTTAAGTCATAACTGGCAATATAAACCAGTTAGTACTGCTAGAAGAATGTTAGTACTGCTAGGTATAAGTTAGTACTGCTAGTACTAAACTTAACACTGCTGAAGGGATTTATACTGCTGATAAAGACTAAAGACTCCATGAAGATAAAGACGTGTGAAGAGGTATAAAGACATGTTAAAAGATATGTATTAGTTATCTTGTGTATATTCTATATATTTAGAAAGATATGCATATAAGTTTAATGTTTTAGAAGATTCATAGTTATCTTGTAAAGGACTCCTTGCTGTATAAAAGGAGATCCTAGGTTATGGTTTAGTAACACATCAATCAGTCTTTCTTTGTAGTTTCAAGGTTGTAAACCTTAGTACTAGACAGAGTACTCGTATTATTCATCATAATAATATTGAAGCTTTTTGGTTATATTTATTGTTCATTCATTCTACTGCATCACAACTTACTATTACATTGATTTTCTTCCAAGTACTAAAGAGTAGATTTCGCATACTCTTAGTATCAACAAAGTTTCTAGCATTGTTGTCTTGAATCTATTCAATACAACTAACCCTTTTACAAGGTTTGCAAGATCTAGTTGGGATCAATAATTTTCATTGTGATGTAAATATGGGACAAGTGCTATAACAAGTTTAATTTCAATTAAATCAACGAGATTACTTTTCAAACGACTTATTTAGAGGTTGTTCACTCATAGCTTGTGCAATGTACTTATGAAGTAACGCTCCCGAACACTATTCCAATGCGACCTATTTTTTAGGTGTTACAGATTGGTATCTAGAGCCAAGGTTATAGAGAACCAAGTCAAATGTTTTGCTTGGACTATAACCGTTTTTAAACATTGCATCATACAAAAATTTTTCACGGGACATACATACACTTATTGAACACGTAAATCTTTCACATTCATAAACTTGTTGAACAACTTAGCCTTTTTCTCTTGAATTCCAATATCAGACCTTTCATCATTTGTTGAACACGTAACTAGATTTCCAAAGCAGTTTCACAACTATCTACAGTGACATAGATGTCTTCAAGAAGACCAAGAAGAATAGTCTGAATGGCTTGATCATCGGCTTCAACCTGTTTAAGCTCCTTCTCAGTGAGTTCATCATCTGTCTGCTAATGAAAGGTTTCATTGACAGGAACTTCACGGTCTGCATTCCCTGGTTCAGGAATCATTCGTCTGACATATGGACCATTCATAATGGAATTGTAGATTAACTTTCCATTTGGTCTACTCTTAGCATAACGAAGAAGACGTGATGACCATGGAACATAGTTCTCTTTGTTAAGCATAGGAGGATGGTTTTCGGAACCAGCTGCATAAATGTCTTGTTGAGTTGACATTGCAAGATTGATGTGAAATGATAAGTTAGGATTGTTTTAGTGATTAGTGATTATGATTTGCTTTTGATTAAAGATTAAATGATTAAGTCCTTGGGAATTCATGGGATTTTACAACTCTATGACTTAAACCGGAAAAGAATAAACTTTTACGGGATTTTACAAAGTCAAGGAGAAACCGTGAAATGATGAATGTTTGTTGTTGATGAATTAAGTGATTGTTAAGTCCAAGTATAAGTTATAAGTCCTTGATGATTACTGGTCCAAGTATGTTTGATGGAAGTTTGCCTAAGTATATGAAATTGCAAACCACCACCAAATTGGTAAACCACCACGAAATGACAAACAACCACGAAATGGCAAACCACCATGAAAATGATCAAACCGCTACCTTAGACCAAATCGCTGGCAATAACACTTAGACAAACCGTTGCCTTTCTATGCAAACCGCTGGCTTAGGAATATTATCAAACCGCTGGCTCTTTAATACTTTGCTAAACCGCTACCTAAACAACTATGTCAAACCGCCGGGTAGAAATGTATAGCAAACCACTGTCTTAGCTTATCAAACTGCTACGACTTCTAAACTTACACTAAACCGCTACCAAGATAAAAAAATTCCAGAGTAACGTTTGGTTTGGACCATGAAAAAATTCAAACCGCTACGTGTACTTGTTAAACTGCTGCTTACCATAGTTGGTAAACTGCTACTAGTATAAACTAGTAAACCGCCACTAAAAGTTTGTCAAACCTTTTGAATGAGGACAAGCAAATCCCAAGTTTAGGGGTATTTGATGAGGTGTCATTTTATACACTTTTTCGGGGTTGTTTAACCCCCTAAATCGTGCATTTATGCCTAAAATAGGTACTTAATCGTTCCTTTTCAGGTATTTATAATTTGGAAGGTGTTTGGAGGAAATACACGTGACTTGGGCTCATTTGGAGAAGAAACGGACAAGACTACGAACCTACACCAACATCTCTTAATAATTTCTACTCAGAAGCTGGAGACGGCGTCACAGATTACACGTGACGCCGTCACAACCCATCTCAAGACGGCGTGACAAGATCTCCAGGCGGCGTCAGATTGTACGACCTAGCCCATTATCTAGAATATTCTATTCATGACGGCGTCACGATTAACATGCGACTCCGTCATAGCAATTTTCCTATATATATACATATCCGTTTTTAGGGTTTTAAGTGTGTAACTTTAGAGTAAAAGAAAGGGACGAACCCTAGTTCATTTAGCAGCTGTTAGGGACGATTTTAGGGCCTCAAAACCTTATTGTGCTTCCTTCAATTCAAGTTTTAATTAGGTAAGACTATCTTAATCATTCAATATGTCTTGTTGTGTAATTTTTATCTGTTCTTACTTTATCTTTAACATGTTTTTCTAAACCTTCTATTGTGTTTATTTATGATTGTATGAAACCTAGGATGTAGATCTTAGTGGTGATGCTTCTTGTGATGAATATGCATGTTAGGTTTTAGAAAACCAGCTTTTGTTTGTATCACTATTGATATGTCTAAGAAAACATGATTGTGTAGAAAGGATACCATCGGGTAACAGTCTTCATACTAACTTGTCTCTTATATGGTTGATCCACTCTTAATATATTTCAAATGCATTTAATATACTCTTTGGGGCCTTGTAATAGTCTTCATACTACCTTACTTGTGCGTTGCCTTAACGGAATATTAAATAGACGGCGGGTTCGTGTAATTCGTTCATGACTTAAAAAATAATTACATAGATCATCACAAGTGTGACAAAGAAACTAAACTAGAAGAAGCAATTTAGGGAATAATACATGATTAAATAAACATAATCTTTTATTATGTTGTTATCACCAATAGCGTAGTTTATTATTTAGTTTAATAGCTAAAACCAACTAAACCTATGAAATATATGATTTACCTACTTTCCTATAAACACAAAAATACAAAAAGAATCTTCTCTCAACCTTTAGAATTCTGTTAGACCGTGATCAAGCCTTCCTAACCTATTCCCCTAGAGAACGATAACAACCCCCGAGTCTTGCCTATACTACACTACAACAGTTAGGTACACTGCCTAGGAAGTTGTAAAACTTCTTGTAGAAGTCCCTTACGACAACCGCAACAACTTTTTAGCGTCGCTACCGGGAAATAGTTAAGTTTTGATCATAGTTTAGCTTAGTTCTACTTGCTTGAATCCTTTCAAGTAAGATTTAATTTCTGCACATTAGCTTTCTCGTAGTCTATCTGTTAATTGTGTTATCTATTTCGTAACCCATTCTTGTCAACCACTATGGGAGACGAGAATCCTATCCGCACTCTAGGAGACTACTCCAAACCTAGCCACGGGGGCTATAGGAATACCATTAAGCTCCCCGTAGGGAACAACGTGGTACCTCTTTGATCCAACACCACCCGTTTGGTGAAAACGGATGCCCATTCCATAGACTTCGGTCCGAGGATCCAAACCAACACCTCAAGGATTTCCTAAAATTAGTGGACTCACTTGACCTTGATGGTGAAAATAGGGAAACAACGCGCCTGCATTTATTTCAATTTTCCCTTCGCGATCAAGCTACCCGATTCCTTGCTTAATTCTTTCCACCGGGAAGGAGAGCAAAACTCCACAATGATATCCTGATGTTCCAACAACATCATGGAGAATCTCTATCCGAAGAATGGACTCATTTCAAGGACTTACTACAAAAAGTCCCTCATCATGGCATCGACCTTTGGCTCCAAGTCTAAATTTTTTTACTTTTTATATTTTATGATTTTTTTGGACTTTTTGAAAATTTTTAAACAAAAATGAAACTTTCGAGGACGAAAGGATCTTCAAATCTTATCAACAAACACAAAACGAGAGATTCGTTAACTCAAATCCCCGGCAGCGGCGCCAAAAATTTGATACGCTAAATAATATATACTAATATATAATATCACAAGAGCAATTAAGAAAATTCCCTAAGGAAATTTTCACTCTTTAAAATATATATATATAATATATAATATACGTATGTTTACCGGAAAGTATGATTTCCCGGGTCGTTTTCCCAATGATTTGAGAAATTGAAACCTCGCTTGATATTGGATACTGATTTGAATGGGTTCGAAGATTGATTGGGTTTTCTATAACTACTAATTAAAAACAAGCAATTAAAATCAATTAAAGCACTTAACAATTAACGGGAAACAAATAAAACGCGACAATTTAACAAGTAAATCAAAATTAAGTCCTAAAAATGCAAACTAAATTCCTAAACCTAAATTAAGATAAAAGAAATTTTTAAGAAAAAGAAAAATATTTATTTTCGATTATTTTTGAATTTTTTATTAATTAAAGACTATTTAAATCTAATTAAATCCTAAAAAAATAGAAAATAATTGAAATTATATTTTTTTTAGATAAAACAAAGTAAAAGAAAATTTTAGAAAAAGGAATCACTATTTTTGACTTTTTAGATTTTAAGATATGAATTTTCTAAAATTTAAACTAATTAAAAGCTTAAAAATAATAAAAATGCTAAAAATATAAACCCTAAAAATTTTATAAAAATTATACTAAAAAGAGAAAATGATAAGAAATTTTATAAAAATAAAAGCCCTAATTTTTACTTTTTAATTAAAGTTTAATTAAACTAATTAAAAACTAAACCTAATTATTTATAAAAATTATTAAACCAACTAACTATTACTAACAAAGGACTAACTATGCAAGGACTAAAGGACTAACAGTGCAAACCTAGGGACTAACTGAGAAAACTTAAAAATTTCAAAAACTACTTTGAAGGCCTAACCCGATTACAAGTTAAGCCCTTTTAAGCCCAAAAATAAGTTGAGATTTAAAAAGTGCTATTTAGAAAAAAACTTATAAAACAAAAGTTGTAGATGAAGTGGTGATGATCAAGGCAACCATTTCCCAAACAAGCCTGCGACAACCCAAGATTGAAACCGAACCACCACAACCAGAAGAGCCCGAACCAACTCTTGAAGATGAATTCTAGGATTTGCATCTTAACCTACCGGTTCTTGAAGTCATAGCTCACGTTCCAATCTATAACGCCATATTAGATAAATATGTAGAAAGCTTAGAACTAGGCAAAAATGGATCAACATTTGTCCAAGGAGAAATACCTACGAAAATAAAAGACCCCAGACTATTCACTCTAACTTGTAGATTAGGGGACTCAAAACCTTTTGACACCTTGGCTGATCTAGGATCATGTGTGAACATAATCCCACTATACCTCTTAAAAAAATTTAACATCAGATTATTAGAAGAGACTGACCATATCTTTAGGTTAGCTGACGAAACAAATCCTACCCCGTTGGGATTTTTAAAGATGTAGAAGTCGACACAGGGAAACTAAAACTATTAAATGATTTCTACGTGATTGATATGAAGAAGGACCCTGAGACCCTTTTGCTAGTAGGGAGAGGATTCCTAGCTACCGCCAACGCAGTTATAGATTGTAGGATGGCCAAAATAGCGGTGGGGGAAGGAATCACTAGGTCGGTATTCGGAGTAAAAGGGGTAGACTTAGGTGAGGAGGAAGCACCTTATTGGACCACACTTGGAAAAAGGGAGTCATACAAACCACGACCTCTCTCGGATGGAATAGGCGCACGAACCCCTTATTATGCTAGGAAGGACTTCTTAGACTACCATTTACCCGGAGAATAGGAAATTGCTAAAGATGCCGAAATTAAGTTTGATAAAGGCACCATAACTCTAAGATTTGGAAAGAGTAAGATAAGTTTCCATAGGATACCTAATTCCCCCGGTATGACCGAGAAAGGAGTCAAGAACGACATAGAGCCCATAGCCCCCACTATGACTGTGAATAGGCTAGTCCTAGAATGGGAAGAAAAGATAAAGCTTCACTTGGAAAGGGAGATGGAGTTCAACCAATGGAGGAGCAAAAATTTCAAAGGCAAGCATCCCACTCTTATTACAACCAAGGGAGGAATGGATGATGAAGGAGAAGTCACGTAAGAACGTGTGACTTCGAGTCTAGCTACAAGACTCGTAAAATAAAGAAAAGCGCTTTTTGGGAGGCAACCCAATATTTACTTTTCCCGCAATTAGGAGTGTCATGTGTTTTATTCTTTTCATTTTATTCTATCATGTTCGAACTCTATCTTGTAATCATGCTTTGTATTGTTTTTAACCTCGTCTTAATTTCAATCAAAGGTATTTTGCAAATAATAAGTGTAAGGGAATCTATCCGGTTTTTGAACCAAGTTCAAGCATGTTAAATAACTTGTTTAGATTAATTCGCGTTAGTTTCGAGTCATATGATTGAATTGTCAAATCTCAGGTTTTATGCAGCCACTTGTACAGGAATTAACTAATGGAATCAAGTGCAAGAAATTTTTCATCAAAAACAAAAATTTTGTTTTCACATAACGTGGAGACGACGTCACGATTTACATGCGACGCCGTCACCACGACACCTGTGACGGGGTCAGGATTTTCCTGATGGCGTCAAACGCCCAGGTCCAGAAAACTTAAAGTTTTTAATTATTTTTGAAAATAAAACTTGCATAACATTTAAAATATGTAATCTTCTGTTATAAACCTGCAAACCAATAAATTTGACAATTCTCTCATCCTATATTTACTGCTTTATCGAGTCAAACCATAAATTCATATTGTATATTTGTATATCGCACATTTTATGCTTGGTGTAGTTGTATTTGTCTTTGATTACAGGTTATATTTGATGAGAAGAAGCTTGGAAATTCTTAGGAAGTTTCATTGGATAATTCTTGGATGACGATTTAACTAGTTATCGCATGTTTCTTCTCCATTATTGAGCAAACCATGGGAGTACTAGTTTCTTTTCCTTGTTTTCTTTTCCCTTTATTCGTTTTTACGGGTACTTCTATAGAACATTAGGGACAATGTTCAACTTAAGTGTAAAGGGAAAATAAGCCTTAGAAACTATTCTTTCATTTACCATTTTCTTTGTCCTTAAAATTATGAGTAATATATCAAAACATAGCATAAGAGGTATTTTTGACCCAAATTTAAAAAAATTTATGACACATATCGACGAAAACCGAGTATTAATAGCGTCTCATGGATAGGAATTTATATTACTAGCATAAAAACCCTCACATTCCACCCCCAAAATGTGAGGTTCGCCCTTAGATGTTATACCTTTAACTTGTTCGAGTTAAGGAGTGAGCAATTAAATGTGTCTATTCCGTCGTTACAGATGTGTATGCGTGGTTTTGTCTTCTTTTCTGGAACGTTGGTATTGGTTACTTTTGGATTATGAGAGTGTACCAGTAGTATATTAAATTCTAGAACTTGTTTTTGTGATGCATCCCGAGACCGCATAGTGAGTATTAGGATTTGCTTGATAAGAGACGTTAGGATTAACCCATGTTTTAAACTTGTAATTGTTATGATGGTCACAGCGATCATATAACTATCCCACACCCTTTCCATGCACTCACCTTTAGTGCAGGATACCCCTAGTACAACCCTCCGAGCCTATCATTTTTCATAGTTCTCGTAATTTTTTGGTTAAGCCAGACTATTAATAAAGAGCATTGTCACCCTTAAACTAATCTTTACACCCAAATCGCCTTAGCCTACCTTGTATATACTCACTTTTAGTACATTATTGTGTTTAAGTCAAGTTAATTATTTTAGTACACGGTTGCTAAGTCCTTATCCTTGTAAATATTGTTTTGGGACGATTGAGATTCATGGTAGTATTTATTTCGCGGAAGAATGGGGAAGAAAAGTTTAGCCAATACCCCCATATATTTGTTAGATGATCTCCATGTTATTTGATCCACCTCAAATTAGGTCATTAGTTAGATTATAAATATTGAGCATGTAAAAGCTCAAGTGTAGGGGTACGTGTTATAAACCCCATCTTATGATGTTTTATGTTATTAAAAAAAAGAGATTGATGTAGAGTTGTGTAGAGTTTGTATATCTTCGTCCGATTCTTGGCTTAGAAACCAAACCAACGTGTATTCGTGTAAATAATTAGCTAACCCTTCCACTCCAAATTCAACCAAAGCCACCAAAATGTATCCCATTCATTTATGTTTCCATTATATGTTATCTTACACCTACACCCCACAACCCTTTAAAAAGACCTCTTAGATAGTAATGAATAATGCTTGCGCCTAGCGGTGGAGGTTTGATCATTTACCAAGCCTATGGTAATTTATATGCTATGACAGGTAATGAGTGTTGATTTTCTGTTTCCCCCTTATGTTATAGAGTAAACTACACCATTCGTCCTTGTGGTTTGCGTTGACCGTAGCCTATCGTACTTTGACCGAAAAAAATGCACCGTCCGTCCTTAAGTGGGAAACGTTTTCTGTCGTTCGTCCCTCCCTTTAACGACACTTACTAACCTTCGTTATATATCAATACATAAGGGTATAATGGTCATTTAATGTTCTTTATTCTTCAACCTACTACCTTCTTAATCTTTTTTTCATCATTTCCTTCTCTCTTCCTTTTTCAATACATAAAAGCCCACCATAATCAATCATCTTGACCTCTCTCCGGTTAGCATAAACCACCACCACTCAATTTTATTTTTACATAGTAAACCTACACACACGTACAAAATTCACATATTCTAATAAATCAAACTCATACCCACATCACTATTTCGAATCAAAATCATACACACATAATTAAATTACATCTTCTAACAAGAAAATATCAAATCCATAGCTTTGACTAACTACCGAGCAACATCAAGACCATATCAAAACAAAGCCATGACCATCCTCCCTTCTCCAGCACCACGACAAGATTCTTGTTGACCGTTGTCCCTTATCCAGCACCACAACTACGGGTCACCACGACCAACATCGCGAGTCTTAAATTCATACATCCAGTTTGTAGATCTGGGTTTAACTCCATCTTCATATACCAATTTTCATTCTCCAAAGACACAAACACCAACAACAATCGAAATCCACAAAAATCAATACCTCTTGTTAATTATTAAATTAAGAATATGCAAAAAACAAAAAAGATATAAAAAAATATAACCACATTGGTCTTTTGCTAGGAAAAGAATCATAATATCTTTTCAAAGTTATACCACATTTTTCTTTGTTGTCCTAATATCTATTCGACAGTCATCTTCTTTCATATTTTATTCCATAAACTGTTTGTAAATCAATTATGACGAGGGTGGTGTGGTGGTTGCCAGACATTTTTATGGTGGTGAGTGGTCGTGGTTTTAGATCCACGAAAGTGGAAAAGGGGTGTGCGGTGGTAGATGGAACAAGGAACATAAACATGTTGTTAGGTGGGGATATGTTTATACATCATTATTGTTTAATTAAAATGGGTGTAGAAAATGAGGATAAAGATTTATAAGTATGTATAGGTGTGATGTGTTTGGATTTCGTGGGATAATATGGTGTATTAAAGAAATTAAATATTTGGATTGGTGGTTGTTAGTTGGGAGTGATGATGGGTGAAGATGATGATGAATAAAAAGAAGAAAGAAATTGTATTGGTTGTTAGTGAGTGGTGATGGGACCCATAAGATGTTTTTATATATGTTTATGTTAAAAAGAAAAGAAAAAGAAAAATAATATAGTACTTTACCATTATACCCTCATTTGAATGTCAAGTGGAATGATTTAACAGCTGTTAACGCTGGCTAATAAAGGGAGGGACGAACGACAGAAAACGTTTCCCACTTAAGGACGGACGGTGCATTTTTTCGGTTAAAGGACGATAGGCTGCGGTCAACGCAAACCCTAAGGACGAACGCTGTAGTTTACTCTATAATTTATTATACACCCAAGTGAAAGAGAGAATTCCAAACACTTATATGAGGTGCTAGTATGTACTTTCCGTGCCTTTAATTATGAGGTCTAGAAGGTTGTGTTGTAAAATACTTTTGAAGAGTAGGTAAAATGACCCTCAAACTGCTATTGTCTAGGTAGAAAAGCCCATTTGCTTGAGGACAAGCAAATCTCAAGTGTAGGGGTATTTGATGAGGTGTCATTTTATACACTTTTTCGTGGTCGTTTAACCTCCTAAATCATGCATTTATGCCAAAAATAGGTACTTAATCGTTCCTTTTCAGGTATTTAGCATTTGGAAGGCATTTGGAGGAAATACACGTGACTTGGGCTCATTTGGAGAAGAAACGGCCAAGACTACAAACCTACACCAACATCTCTCAAGAATTTCTACTCAGAAGCTGGAGACGGCGTCACAGATTACACGTGACGCCGTCACAACCCATCTCAAGACGGCGTCACAAGATCTCCAGACGGCGTCAGAATGTACGACCCAACCCATTATCTAGAATATTCTATTCATGACGGCGTCACGATTAAAACGCGACGCCGTCACAGCGATTTTCCTATATATACAAATCCGTTTTTAGGGTTTTAAGTGTGTAACTTTAGAGTAAAAGAAAGGGACGAACCCTAGTTCGTTTAGCAGCTGTTAGGGACGATTTTAGGGCCTCAAAACCCTATTGTACTTCCTTCAATTCATGTTTTAATCAAGTAAGACTATCTTAATCATTCAATATGTCTTGTTGTGTGATTCTTATCTGTTCTTACTTTATCTTTAACATGCTTGGCTAAACCTTCTATTGTGTTTATTTATGATTGTATGAAACCTAGGATGTAGATCTTAGTGGTGTTTCTTCTTGTGATGAATATGCATGTTAGGTCTTAGAAAACCAGCTTTTGTCTGTATCGCTGTTGATATGTCTAGGAAAACATGATTGTGTAGATAGGATACCATCAGGTAACAGTCTTCATACTACCTTGCCCCTTATACGGTTGATCCCCTCTTAATATATTTCGAATGCATTTAATATACTCTTAGGGGCCTTGTAATAGTCTTCATACTACCTTACTTGTGCGTTGCCTTAACAGAATATTAAATAGACAGCGGGTTCGTGTAATTCATTCATGACTTAGGAAATAATTACATAGATCATCACAAGTGTGACAAAGCAACAACACTAGGAGAATAAATCTAGGGAGTAATACATGATTAAATAAACACAATCTTTTATTATATTGTTATCACCAGTAGCGTAGTTTATTATTTAGTTTAATAGCTAAAACCAACCAAACCTCTCAAATATATGATTTACCTGCTTTCCTATAAACATAAAAATACAAAAAGAATCTTCTCTCAACCCTTAGAATTCTGTTAGACCATGATCAAGCCTTCCCAACCTATTCCCCTAGAGAACGATAACAACCCCCAAGTATTGCCTATACTACACTATAACGGTTAGGTACACTGTCTAGGGAGTTGTAAAACTTCTTGTAGAAGTTCCTTACGACAACCGCAACAATAAGCTACGAATCAAAGCAAGAAAGCTACAAAATCCTAGGTTTGAATATAGATTAAGCTACAAATAAGGACATAAATCAAAGAAGTACAAGTAGATAACCCGAAACAACAATAAAAAATCTTGAAATTTTAGATTTTCTATACGTTTAAGCCAAGACATTCGAACAAGAAGTAGAAAACCACCAAAGACATGTTTGTTTCTATAATAAGTAGTTTTAAGCAACAAATAAGCTGTGTGGATAAGGCTTAAACAACTTAAGAATCAAGACACCACAACTTAAAGTGAGTCGTGGCTAAAAAAGAAAAACAAGGACGAATTTACTTAAGAAATAAGCAAGAGTAAGCAAACCAAGAACACTAGTTAACCTTGAGCTCTTGATACCACATGATAGCCTTATCAATATCACATACACACACGGTGTTGGTCCTTTGGAATATGATATAAGGTTTATCAAGTTAAACTAATCAGATTCCATGGCAACAAAGTGAGTTTTAAACAAATATATATGAACAATATAAAGAATAAGTTTATAACACAAACAAGTACTTTTCAACGTATAGACTTTTATTAGAATCTATGACACACCTTGCTTATGAAATAGAAAGGTGGTTGAATGACAATTGAGGTGCTATCTCCTTCGAACTTAAACTCTAACCAAAGTTAAGAGAGTAAGAAAACAAACTACTTATGACTAAACTGAAGCTTCAGCTTCAGTAGTACAGATCAGTTTGTTTGAGAGATAAATGAACTCTTCGTGTATCACATTAATTGGAAGAGATAACATTTATTCTGGGAATCCCTTTCCTTTTATAGGAAAAGGGATTAGGGTTTACAAGTTAACCTAATACACATGTCAAGCATTAAATGGGTGGTTGAGCTACCATTTAATGTACACATGCTTTATAGTACCAGGTACAGTCATTTAAGGAAAGTTGATGTACTTCTATACCAACTTTAGAAGTAACATTTCCCAAGGAGATTGCTTTATTCTTTTTGTCATAAAGCAATCTTTTTCCCGCCTTGTAAACCTTCTAGAAGTGAAACAACACATTTTAACTTTTGTTAAGGAGATAGACAACGTTCAGCTTGGAATTTTCAACCAAGCTGAACTGAAGCTCTTTCCAAGAGTCCTTCTTCAGTTTCTGTACCGCTACATACACTGAAGTGAACATACTTCCCAATCTTCTAAGGACCTGAAGAGCTGACGTGAAGAAGAAGCTTTAGCGACTCAAGCTAAAAGACTTCAGCTTGAGAAACACTTAGGGGATTTTATGTTTAAATCTACTGAAAGACTAAAGGGCTCAGGAACAGAACCCAACACACGGATTGGAAGAGATTTCTAGAGAGAGAGATGTTTATAGAGAGAAAGAACTAGGAGAAAATGGTTACTTCACATTAAAGATAAAAATGATCAACACCCTCTCCACACTTGGAGAGGGCTTTATATAGTAGTGTATGGCCGGCCATGGGTCTAAGTTGGCTTCCATGGACCAGGCTTGATATCTAATAGGCTTTAAAACCCGTAACTAAGATCCAATTAGCTTATAGAATTCCCGGATACATAAACTAAACTAATACAAGGTTCGGGAATATTAATGACCATCACTTTACTAAAAACTGATTCTAACACGAACCTTAACTCGAGAAAGCTAAAGGTACAAATTATCTTGTGTATCAATAATGGATACCCGAATTCCTAAAGATCTAAAGGCGAACCTCAAAATTTTGGGGTGTAATTTTGAGGGTTTTTGTGCTAGTCATACACATTCCTGTCCATGAGACGCTATTAATACTTGGTTTTCGTCGGTATGTGTCATAAAAAAATTTAAATTTTGGTCAAAATTACCTTTTTATGCTATGTTTCTATATATTACCCATCATTTTAAGGAACAAGAAAATGGCAACTAAAGGAATCGTTTCTAAGTCTTATTTCCCCCTACACTTAAGTTGAACATTGTCTCCAATGTTCTATAGAAGTACCCGTATAAACGAATAAAAGGATAAGAAAACAAGGAAAAGAAACTAGTACTCCCCTGGTTTGCTCAATAATGGAGAAGAAACATGCGATAACTGGTTAAATCGTCCTCCAAGAATTATCCAATGAAACTTCCTAAGAATTTTGAAGCTTCTTCTCGTCAAATATAACCTGTAATCAAAGACAAAGACAACTACACCAAGCATAAAATCGACAGGATAGATATAAATACAACAAGAATTTATGGTTTTGACTATATGAAAATAGTAAAGATAGGATGAGAGTAATGATGTAATTATAGGTTTATGCAGGTTTACAAAAGAATTACAAATTTTAAATATTGCACATTTTATTTTTCAGAAATACTAAAAAAATTCGAATTTTTACATTCTTGGAGACGCGACGCCATCGGGTGTTAATCCCGACGCCGTCTCCAGCGTCTGTGAAAAAATTTTCTTCGTTTTTAATGAGAAACTTCCTGCACGTAATTTTATTAGTTAAATCTGAAGAAAGCACTACATAAAAACCTGGAATTAATCGTTACAATCATATGACTTGAAACTGATGCGAATTAATCTAAACAATTTATTTTAAATGTCTGGATTTGGTTCTTAAAAACCAGATATATTCCCTTACACTTATTTTATTGCAAAATACATTTGATTGCAAATAAGACGAAGTTATAAACAAACAAAGCATGATTACAAAATTCATTCGAACACAATAAAACAAACAATAAAGGATTAAAACACATGACACTCCTAAGTGCGGGAAAAATAGACATTGGGTTGCCTCCCAGGAAGCACTTTTCTTTATTTACGAGTCATGTAGCTAGACTCGAAGCCACACGTTCTTACGTGACTTCTCCTTCATCATCTAGTGTTATATCGTCATCTCTATTGGCGTCCAGTACGTTTTTTGATATGGTTTCACCCGTTGTTTATTTACGATGAATTCGTTCCCATCTTCATCATACAGCTCAATTGCGTCATTTTTCATGTCTTTGCTTACCGAAAATGGTCCG
Source organism: Tanacetum coccineum (assembly GCA_026074375.1). Taxonomy (NCBI): domain Eukaryota; kingdom Viridiplantae; phylum Streptophyta; class Magnoliopsida; order Asterales; family Asteraceae; genus Tanacetum; species Tanacetum coccineum. The sequence goes on along the minus strand of BQNB010013372.1, from coordinate 8,342 downwards.
TACCATCTTGACTTCAGTTTCCTAGGGAACAACCTTAAATGTGAATTGCATAGAAGTACCTTATCGCCTCTTTCATAGTTAGTTGGTGCTTTTATACGTTTATCGTGCCATCTTTTTGTTCTCTCCTTATAAGAAATGGATGATTCATAAGCATCGAGCCTTATCTTGTCCAGCTCATTAATTTGTAAGAACCGGTTTGCCCCAGCTTCCATAAGGTCCATATTGCAGTTCTTAATGGCCCGGTAGGCTTTGGGCTCTAATTCGACAGGAAGATGGCAAGCTTTGCCATAGATTATTCTAAATGGGGTTGTTCCTAGAAGGGTTTTAAACGCTGTCCGGAATGCCCATAATGCATCGTCTCATTTGTAGGACCAATCTTTCCTGTTGTTCCTGATGGTTTTCTGAAAGATACGCTTTATTGTCCGGTTTGTGTTTTTGACCTGCTCGTTTGTCTGCGGGTGATATGCGGTGGAGAATCGATGAACTACTCCATACCTTTTCATTGCTTTCTCCATCTGGTAGTTGCATAAATGAGTACCCTATCACTAATAAGGGCCTACGGTATTCCAAATTGTGTAAATAGTCTCTTGAGGAAGTTTACTACGTTCTGAGCATCACTGGTGGGAAAGGCTTGAGCTTCTACCTATTTTGACATGTAGTCTATAGCTACTAGGATGTATTTGTTTCCGTTTGATGAGGGGAAAGGTCCCATAAAGTCTATTCCCCAAACATCAAATATTTCACTGACTTGGATGTACTTTTGAGGTGTTTCGTCCCTTGAAGAGATATTTCCTGCTCGTTGACATGCATCGTAAACTTAGACCAGCCGGCGTGCATCTCGGAAGATATGTGGCCAGTAGAAACCCGCTTCAAAGACTTTTCTTGCAGTAGTAGAGATACCATGATGTCCTCCAGATGGTCCGCTGTGACATTACCGAAGTATTTGTGTTGCCTCATCTCCGGCGACGCACCTTCGTATGATTCGGTCAGTACATTGTTTAAATAGGAACGGTTCATCCTAAAAGTAATGCCTTAAATCGCTGAAGAACTTTTGTTTCTCTTGGCGGGGGATCGGAAGGGTAGTACTCAGCTAGCTAGATAGTTAGAGTAGTCGGCATATCATGGTTCGTTATTCTTATCAGAGACTACCATTAATCGCTCTTCAGGAAATAGGTCCCGTATCTCAGCCTTGGTTATCTTTCCTAGGTTGGGGTTTTCAAGCCGAGAGAGATGATCGGCTGCTAGATTTTCAACACCTTTCTTATCACAGATTTCCATATCGAGTTCTTTGAGTAACAGGATCCATCTAATCAGTAGCAATTTTACATCTTGTTTATTGAAGAGATACCGCATAGCAAAATGATCCGTGAAAACGATGGTCTTGGATAAAACCAAGTATTAACGGAACATGTCAAATGCGAAAAAGACAGCTAAAAGCTCTTTCTCGGTAGTTGTGTAGTTCTCTCGTGCTTCGTTTATTGTTTTGCTGGCGTAGTGTATGGGCTTATAATGCTTGTCGATCCTTTGCCCTAACACAGCTCCGACAGTCTTACTTATATATATATATATATATATATATATATATATATATATATATATATATATATATATATATATATATATATATAATAATTACTTAATACATATATAGTATATAACTAAAATAATCAAATAATAAGAGTGAGGAAAGTGAATAGGTTTTTAGGAAGATTACTTTTAACCAAAGTAAAATTCAAAACCTTCCCGGGTCGTAGTCCTAACGAGGCATTAATTAAGAATCGTGATTAAGTTTGTGATCGCGTGATTTGAATGATCAAATTTTGATTTGGATTCTATTTCTACAATTAATTCAAAAACCAATAAATGCAAGTAATAAGGAAAGCAATTAAAAATTCAAAATAAAAACGTTAACGGGAATCTAAAAACGCGACTTAAAAACCTAAATTATCGAATTTTAACCCTAGAAATGCAAATTTAATTTATAAAAGTCCTAAATGATTAAAAATAATTTTAGAAAAAAAGAATTATATTTTTTTTGACTTTTATTTTATTTATTATGAATTAAAAACTGTTTTAATCTAAAAATATTAAACTAATTTATAAAAATCTGAAAAATTCAGGGAAAGTGCTTTGAAGAGTTAAAAACATAGAAAAAATAAAAGGAGTCTACCAGCTTATCTCAATAGGCTGGAAATAAGCCCAAAAGGACTGGTAGCTTAAAAGGGTAAACACCCCTTAAATACCAAATGGCCCAAGAGTCCAACGCAAAAGACCCAGGGGCGCAGATGGTAGTGTGTGGGTGTGTTAAAGTGCTGTTTGAGTAAGGTTGAGGTCTCGGGTTCAACCCTTGAGACTTCCCTCAACTCTCAACATTTTTATTCTGCAAATGTTTTTTATGAAAATGTTAAATGAGGCTTAAATAAGCACTTAAAAAAAAGAATTTTTCTGAAAACTTAAAATAAACTAGATATTAGCTAAAACAAGTGACATATTTGACTTAAAATCTTTTAAGCTTGTACATTTAACTGATTTTGCTCAAAAGCTTTTATAACCACAAACTTAATCCAAATAAGCTACAAGTACCTTAAAACTAACCTAATAAGCAAATATAATCACAGTTTAAGCACTTTAAATAAGCTGAAATGCTCAGAAAGCAAATAAGCAGTTTTTGCTAAAAGTTATAAAACAGCCTAAGGAGCACTTTTTAAGCTAAAAATTAAGCTAGTAAAGCTAACATCTAATCCTTAAAAAGTTAAAACAGATTAAGCTAGTAGTACTAAGAATAAGAAAAAGCAAAATTTAAGTAATTTGAATAACTAATAAGCTAGATAAAGACTTATGAAAATGGTTGTTTAACTAAATTCCTATGTTTTTGGTTTTTTTCAAGTTTTTATAAAAACTAAAAGGCAAAGTGCAGCCCTACTCTAAGCTATGAAAAAGAATTTAAAAAAAACTAAGCTCAAACTGATTGAGCTTATACACCAATGAGCTTGTGCTATGATTTTTCAAAACCTAAAACTAATTTTAACTAATCTAATTTTAAGATTGAAAAGTGGTGTTCACCCTTTTTGAAACTGAAAACTAAACTTGACAGTTTTGAACTTAAAATTGCAAATGACAATTGCAACACTTATAACTTCTATTCTAATGCATATAGAAGTCAAAATGAAGCAAAAACCAAGACTACTATGCAGCTTATAAGAAGCTTAGCTTATAAGCTGAAATCCAAGGTTTCAAAACCACAGTTTCAAGAAAACTTGATATGACTTGCAAAAACTTTATAAAAACTGATTAAAAGGCTTATTTAAAGCTGTATAAAGTTGGCTTGATGACCAAAAACAGTTTTAAAACTCGTTTGACCCATTTTAGTTCTTAATGCAAACACCCCTTTACAAATCCAAAAAATATTTTAAGCTTGATTATGACTAATATAAGCTAAGATTTTTAAAAACAGATGATGAACAATGGATATTAAGCACTAATAAGTAATAAGATCATAGAGATAAGCACTTAAAATAAGCAAATAAGAATGAGCAGTTTTAAGCTAAAATAGACAGTTTTACATATAAAAAACCTGAACAAAGAAGATTTAAACTATAAGCAAGCATAAACAAGCAATAAGCAACATATATAAGCATAAATAAGCAGTTCTAAACAGTAAATAAGCACTAGATAAGCAATAAGAAGATTTAAGCTAAAATGAGAAAAAGGAGAAGAGTACCTTGCCCTTTGCTCTAAACAAGGGCAAATAAGCTCTCAAGGAGCTGATCTACAAGCTCCAACTTATCATAAATAAGCTAGTAAAACCCATAAGCCTGTCGAATTTTGGCTTATCATCCATAAAAGCTATTTTTGTGATTTTTTATGGATTTTAAAGACAATAACTTTTAAATAAGCAAAGAATATAAGTAGTGCAAGGATTTAAGAAAGCTAAAGCTTAGTGAATCTTTAGGTAAGATCATAAGCTATTTTCATAGCTTAAAGCTTAAACAGATTATACAAAGATCATACACAGAATTCTTAATAATGCCTCAAACTTTCATTCAATCTTTTTGGTATGTGCTTAAATACACATACCTTTTACCTAATAAAACGAGCTAAAAAGACCAATAATGACCAATAAATACAGAAAAATGCATTGTATTCGTTTGTATTGTGAATTGTGTCTTGCAGGTAACGAATATTGCACAAAAGGACAAAAAACGAAGCAAAACGGACAAAACCAAGCATGTGAATGGAAAGAGTACAAGAAATCGAAGCCGAAGGCGAATTTATCTTGAGCCTCAACCAAATCCAATCCCATTAAACCTTTAACCTAAAAACCTTAAAACAATTACACCATTAGTCTCTAGATACTTACACCATTAGTCCTTATAGTATTACACCGTTAGTCCTAAACTTAACAAACCCCTTATAATCCCCATAATCCTGTTAACCCATTTAAACTATAAATCCTTTATATCTGGCCCAACATATTTATAAGCCCAAGTCAACCCCCCAATACCCAGTCAAAGGTCAAAATCATATAAACGGGTCAAAACACTATTCACCATCTTTTGTCCCTCCATTGTTTTCACCTGCAACTCATACCAGGGTAAATCCCCACTCACTTAACCCACTCTTACCCCGCCTTCTAGAAACCTTATCCCTAACACGCCTGACAATAGTATGACACGTTGGTAATCCCAACACGTATGATTGGTCAAGAAACGTGGCACTCAAATCAAGGGTTCATAATGATTGCGTGGGAATTAGTCATGATTGGATGGACGAGATTGAAGCTCAGGACGCTCCTATGGTTCTGGATCCTTCTCCTCAGCACTATATAAAGAGACTTCCTCACACAAGCTCAAGGCATCTAGTTTTTTAGCTTATTTTAGCTTTCAGCAGCTTATTATAGTTTTTAGTTTATTTGTCAATCATTTGTATTAAAAAAGCTTTGTAACCTTGGTCCTTATTAATAAAATTAAAGTTTCCTTTATATTGATTTCTAATTCTGTTTTTACCTTACTGCAATATGGTTTAATATGAGTGTAGGAATCAAATAATAAGCTCTAATAAGCTTTTAGTAACTAATAAACTAGCTTTTACCTAGTTAAGCCTTCAAAGCTTAACTAGGTCAGTAAATCACCAAATACTCACCTTAAATCACCTTAGCTTTGAATGGATGATAAGCCAATTTGGGATGGGCTTATGGACAATACTATCTTGTTAAAAACAAGCTGGAGCTTGTAGATCAGCTCCTTGAGAGCTTATTTATCCCTTTTTAGTTAGGACAAAGGTACTCTTCCTTTTTCTAATTTTAGCTTAAATCTGCTTATTTGCTTATCTAGTGCTTATTAACTATTTTTAACTACTTATCTATGCTTATTATTGTCTTTTATTGGTAGTTAGTGCTATTTGTTAGTTTATATCTTATTGGTTTAAACTTTTCATTAAAACTGTTAAGAAAAAGCCAAAAAGATACTTATTGTTCTAGCTTATTAATTAGTGCTTAATTGTGGTTGAAAATTGCTTAAAAGTACTTAATATCCTTAGATCTTAATCTGTTTTAAGTTTTATAGTTGTTATAGATCTGTTTGTAAGCCTAATATAGGAAATAAGTTCTTAAAGGGGTGTTTGGCACAAGCAGTACTAACTAGAGTTAGTACTGCTTAGGCCATTTTGGTCTTTGAGTCAAATTCAACTAGCTTAAACTTAGTTTTTAAGTTAGTTTTTATAAGTTTTAATAGTTTAAATCTAAAAAGTTAAGATTAATATAACTATGGTTTGATTCTGTGGTATCCAAGGTTGATAGAATTGCTTATTCTACTAGATATTAGATTATGGCTAATTAGTGTTCATTTAATACTTGTTTTGAGCTTAGTACGCAGTAGAAGTTAGTTAGAATAGTTTGCATTTGTCTATTATGATTTAAGTCAAATCTATCTTAGTTCTAAATGTTAATTTTCCAAACTTAAGTCCAATCTTTAGTAGCAATTCTAGGTTAGTTATAAGTGGTTTTAAGGTCTAAAATTGACAAAATAAGTTCATTATGGTATAAGATTAATCTGTTTTAGCTTATTTTTACATTTAGAAATCATTTTCTAGCTTAAATTTAAGCCTGTAGTAGCCCTTTTTGTCTTTCATAAAACTTTAAAAAATCCAAAAACATAGTATTTAGCTAAAATTGTCTTTTTCAAATACAATTTTATAGCTTAATCAGTGTTCTAAAGTGCTTAAATTTTGCTTATTCTTATAGTTGATAGGACAAAATTAATCTATTTTTAGGTTTGGTGGTCTAGCTTGTTGATTTGATAGCTTAAAATTTAGCTTAAAAGTGCCTTCCAAGGCTGTTGTGATAACAGATTTAGCAAAAAGCTAATTTGGATTTCTGAACTTATGGCTTGGTGGAATTGCTTATTCTAGGTTCAGATTTACTATTTAAGTTTGCTTTAAAGTCTTTGTAGCTTATTAGGGCTAAGTTTGAGCTTATAAAAGCTTTTTGTGCATAATCTGTTAAGCATCTAAGTTTTTTAGCCTTTAATTGCAGTCTGTCACTTTAAGCCAGCTTATTCCTGGCTTATTAGTTGTTTTTAGAAAAAGTCATTTTACAAAAAGTTCTTATTTTAGTTGTATAAAGCTTTTCCAAAAAGTAAATTTCAAAAATAAAAAAAAAAAAAAAACTAGGGAAATTAGGAAGTCAAGGGTGAGCTAAGCTCGAACCCTTGACGTCAACCAACCTCAACCCAGTTTTAACACCACACTCTGCTACCACAATGCCCTTGGGACTTTTTCGTTATACATCCACACAATTAACTCTTTAAACCCATTTTGCTTAATAAGCTCTCAGCCCTTTTGGGCTTATTTCCAGCTTATTGAGATAAGCTGGTTGCTCCCTTTTATTTTTCTTAAGTCTTACATTGTTCAAAGTATTTTTCATAATTTTTCTAGATTTTTCATAATTAGTTTTCTATTTTTAATTATTAATTTAGGTTAATTTTGTTTTTAATTCATATTAAATAAAATGAAAGTAAAAAACATACAATTCTTTTTTCTAAAATTATTTTTAGTCATTTAGGATTTATAAAAAATAAAAAAACATTGTTAGGGTTAAATTTTGATAAATTAGGTTTTAAGTCGCGTTTTTAGGATTCCCGTTAACATTTTTAGGTCAAATTTTTAATTGTTTTAATTGTTGCTTGCCTTTACATGTTTCATGCATTTTTAATTCACATCACGCGATCACGCGATCACGAACTTAACCATTCAAATCACGCGATCACGAACTTAACCGATTTTCAATTCACACCTCGTCGGGATACGACTCGGGAAGGTTTTGAATTTTACTTTGGATAAAAGTAATCTTCTTAAATCCTCACGGAATACTTATCTTATACTATTATTGATAATTGGTATTTTAGTTATATATATATATATATATATATATATATATATATGCTATTATATTAAGAATCACTTTAAAACGTTTACAAGACTTAAAAATAAATGACAACAATCTTAAAAAGCTGTAGAAATACAAGGAAAAAAATAGCATCTCTCAAGTGAGCTCAAGGGCTCTCTATTTATAGCTGAAAGGAGAAGGTTCTAGGTCTTGAGCTTGTGTTTCTTTTATGAGGAGGAGTGAACTCTTCATCCTGGCCTTTGAATCTTTCTTTCTTTCTAAGCTTTGCATCATAGCCCTTGATTCTTTGTCTTGTAACTCTGTTTAATCAGAGAATAGAAGATTGCCAAGGTGGCTTGTCATTTTCATGGAGAATAGGTTAAGGTGATTTGTCATTTCATAGGGGAAAGGTTAAAAGGGTTTGTCTGGTAGCAGGGTACAAGTGATAGGGACGAAGGGTGAATAGTAGAATGGCGGGTAAATGGTTTTATTGTTTAATTTGTAACGGATGTTAGGGGTGAAGTTGGGTGTAGGGACTAACGGTGTAAATGGTTTGGGACTAATGGTGTAACCCCCAGGGACTAACAGTGAAAGGGGATAAGGACTAGAGGTGTAATGGATCTAATGGGATAATGGTTAAGTGTATTTGGGCTTTTGGATTGGGCCGGTTGTAATGGTTTTGGGTTTGGACTTTATAAAGGCTTTTGATTTAATAGAAAAGCTTAATGGGCTGACTCGGCCCATTAACTTGGGTGCGGATTGGCCTATTTAAGATGCACATGTCTTCGACTTCATTTTTTCACGCTCATTCCATTCTCGTGCTTGGTTTTGTTGGTTTTGGCTTCGTTTTTGTCCTTTAGTGAATATCTGTTACGTGTATAACACAAATAGCAAAACACACATATATTTGGCATTTTATGTCCGTTTTTGGTCATTTAGGCTCGTTTTTATAGGTAAA
>BQNB010013371.1:0-77318 GCA_026074375.1 Tanacetum coccineum | reverse complement strand
CCGCAGTTAGAGCGGGAGAAGGCCGAACGCTTAAACTGGAGTGAAACTCTTCGAAGAAAGCCGAAGGCGGCCCTTTGGTGAAGATGTCGGCGTACTGATAACGAGAGGGTACATGTAGAACTTAAACCTGACTAGTCGTAACAGTATCATAGATGAAATGTATGTCAATCTTAATATGTTTTGTCCGCTGATGTTGAACAAGGTTGACAGATAGATAAATGGCACTGACATTATCATAGTAGACAAGAGTGGTAGGCGATAAAGGAGAATGTAACTCATGAAGCAGATTACGAGTCCATGCAGTCTCAGCCACAATGTTGGTAACACCTCGGTATTCAGCTTTAGCACTAGAACAAGGCGTGTGTGCTGGTGCTTGGACGACCAAGATATTAAATTATCACCCAGAAAAACATAATAACCTGAAATAGACCATCGGGTAGAGGGGTAACCTGCCAAATCAGCATCTGTATAACCAACAAGGGAAGTAGTGGAAGGTACTTGAGATAAATTAGGAGAGAAAAGTGATTGGCTCTGATACCATATTGGAAGGTTATCAATTCCTTGATTTGCATTAACACTAAACAACCGTATATAAGGTTTATAAGGATGATTATAGACTAATAAAAATAGGTTAGGCCAATACATGGGCCGAATATAAATTATGACAGACAATGTACATCTGTCGACTAATAATTACTACTTATTTGGTTATTACCTATTATATAAGTTTAATCCACTTCCACTATTTACTAAATGAAGCAACCATTTCAGAACACTTTACGAGTTATTACTCACTCAGCTATTAAAATTTGCATTGTTATGTTATATATAGAAATCTATACATGGTGTCAATGTTTAAGCCTTACATAACTCAAGCTAATTAAAATCTTACTTCACAAATACAAGAGGTCTCATTCCTCTGTGTCGTGACCATATCAGTTTATAGAACTCATTTTATGTTTAGTCAAATTCAAATTACTAGATTAACATAAACAGTCAAGTTATATGAATCATTATGCTATTCTAGAAATGACAATTATGTTCGTTATCTTTAGTGGTGATTATCTTGTACCAAATGTGAACAAGTTAAAACAGATTCTATAACTATTATTTACTAGATTTCTAATAGATAATTAGCTTCATGTTAGTTTCTCATGTTTCTAAGAACCGAAGGCTATACCATTTATCATTATTACTAAACTTTTATGGTTCTATTGATGCGTGATTACGATATTAGACACTATTTATAAAATGAATTGAGAGATTACCTCCAAGGAGCAATCAGAATTGAAACTCCATTCGAATAGAATTTCGAACATGATCACAAACACTAACTTGACTCTAGAAATTCTTGTTGTAAACCCAAAATTGTGATGTAAACCCAAAATTATGATGTGAACCCAAACTAAAATACGAAGGTCTAAGCTTGAATGATCAACGAATAGTTACGATACGAGCATGAACACTAACCCGGACACAAACAATAAACATGAAGTGTGATGAAGTCCATGGACGAACTCGAACCTTCAGCAACAAAACCAAAACCACTTGCCCAAACTCGTTCGTATAGTATTCGACCACTGATCCTTCATCTCTACTATAAACAAGACAATAGCACATCAAAACCACACAAGTATGACCACCAACTCGAACATGATGCGGACTCAATATAAGAACATAACACCAACAAGTAACAGATGAAACCATAACTTGACATTAGCAGAAACAAGAGTTTCATTCGAACATGAATGCATGTGATGCGTATTTTGTTTGCAATTACAAGTTTTAAATTTATAAAATTCGTTTACCTAAGGTTCAACAAACGCACTAACATGTAGAGAACCCGATTGTATGTAGTGTATGATTGGTAAATCCGAGGTTGTCCCAAGAGCTAAGTGTGAGTTATTAATTTGAGTTGAAAAGCCATTTTTGAAATGATTTTAAGATTTTGCAAATAAAATAAATGTTGAAGGTAAACTGGAGATGAAATCAATGGAGATAAATATACTAGCCTAGTTAATTCTTTATTATCTTGCCTATGATGTTTCCAAGTGCAATGTCTAATTACTTGTTTATTTAGGTGGCTCTAATATCACTAAGTCTGATTTGTAGGCACAACCTATCTTATAATTCATATGATCTTAACCCGGTTGGTCATGGTAGCCGGGTATCTAGTTTATAGTGATTAAGCCCCCAACTATCCTAAAAACCTGTCTAAGTGTCAACATTCCAACTAATCAACACTAAACCCTCCAAGAAGGATTTTCAATGCTTTATAAGTGCCTAATATAATGCAGGCGGTAATACGTCAATCACTTACACTAAGAACATATGTAACCTTATTGCTACTATCCGAATAAACTACTATTCAACTTGACCAGTCTACTAAATAGCCTAAAGGGATCTACACTGGCCCCAACACTACTAAAACGCAGGAATTAGACAACAAGCATATAGGATATCCTAAATAAATGATAATAAGACAATGGAAACAAACATAATCATAACAAGAAATACATAACTAGGCTAGCACTTAAGGTGCTAAGCCACTCATGCTAAAGTATGCATAAAATATAATAAATTTAACCATTGATTGATTTAACGTTGAATATTCTTATAGACTTCGATGAATGAATAATATAAAATATGTTAAAGCTAATCCTCCCTTGGAATGGTGTTGATAACAGCTAAAAAATGACTTCTAAAGTAGCCTTAATCTTCCTCTCTAACTCACGTCTCCAATGTGTGTCGAATGATTGGGCCTTGTATTTATAACTTCGCTCAACTACGACGTAGCCATAAGTGTCAAGCTACATCGTAGTTTAATAAATGCACCAACTATACGTGTGATCAGTCTTATCTATGGCGTATCCATGATGTTGAGCTATGCCATAGAACCTTCAAACGTTAAATCTTTACACGAGCTACGGCGTAGCCCTAACGGGTCAGCTACGCCATAGTTGGTCTTGATTCTGGTTTCCATATTAAGCCATGTCATGGCTACGGCGTAGTCCTTGTGGGTCGGCTATGGCGTAGTCCCTACGGGTCAGCTATGCCATAGTTTTATCCTGGGAAACCTTCCTTATGCATTTTTCACTCTGTACCTTTCTATTTTTGCGTCTTTCCGCTTTAAAGCTCATAATTCCTTTGAAACGAAATAGGAAGCAATTAAGTACATAATTTAACAAAAATGCAAGGATTATGAAGATTTTATAAGGGATTTTGATATTAAAAAGTATTAGTATTTGATGTTATTAAATATCTCCCGCTTGACTTCTACTTGCCCTTAAGTAGACCTGCTAGAATTATTTCTAAAAAGATATCCCCCAATTTAATTTGAGAGATATGAATTTACAAATTACCTATGCTAGAAAGTATCAAAGCCAAACACCTCAGTAAAAGGGGAACAAAATCACTCAACTCTCACTAGTCTAAGTGTTTCAATTTCGGGGTGATCACTCATACGCACATGCACATCATGTATTCTATCATAGGCTTGGAAAGTACACAAAACTCCACCACTAGAGCTAAGATCTAAATAAATCTTAAAGGCAACAAGGGGTAAACATAACAATAATGCTAATATAGGGTGAATCATTCAAGTGATCCTAACTAATACTAATGTCCAAGAAAAGTCAGCAAAACCACACATACTCGTCCAAATCCATGAACGAGACACATGTGATTGCTCATTCCATAACTCAAACAAGCTAAAGGTTAAAACTAAGAATAACTAAGGAAGGGAATAAGACATGGGATACACATTTAATGGGTGAAATATAAAAATGCACAAACAAATAGTCCTAGTCCACAATCTCCTTGTCACCAGCTTCTGTCCATCCATAAGCTTAAACTTCAAGGTGCAAGAAATTGATCAATCTCCAATAATGAGTTAGTGTGAGTAGATGAAGGATCATGCCATAATAAATGTCAAGGCAATATGCACACTAACTCAACCTTCAAATCCTAGTTGGTTTATAAACGTACCAACTCTAAATTATCATCGAACTACGTCCGAAGTAATAATGAAATATAAATAATACAAAGTTGGTTTTATAAAACAAACAACACTAATAATACCAACATGCTACAAAATTTCAAATTTAAACACCATTTTTTAACATTGTGAAATCTGTAGCATGAGTAATACATGAATAAATAAATAAATAAACATAAATATAAACATCCTCCCACTTGAGAGTTAATTATCTATAAGAGTACACGTATGAGGCGTTGCTAAGCCAATGACTCGACCACACTAGACAAAGACTTACAATACTCTGCATCAAACTTTTTTTTCTTTTCTTGACACTATTTTGACATAAACATAAGCAAAATGGCAGTCCGTATATTTTTTTTTCTTTTTTAAATATATATCTTTTATTTTTTTTCTTTTTCTAATTTTTTTTCTTTTTCTAATTTTTTTTTCTTTTTTCATTTATTTCTATTTTTTCGTACACTTTTGCCCTGCCATTTTCTTGAACATAAATAAACATAACTCGACTTGGGGTTTATAGATACACCCCTACACTTGAGTTTTTATTATTTGATAACATAAACTAACTAATGACCCGAATTGAGATGGATCTAAATGAGGACAGTGACTCGACTAAGCAACCATGTACTCAAATAATTAACTAGAGTTAAACAAAGGTGATAACAGTAATGTACCAAAGGTGAGTACATACAAGGAAGGCTAAGGCGATTTGGGTGTAACAATTGGTGTGGGGGTAACAAATTTGAACTACTACATACTTTCGGAATAGGCTATTCAGGAATTCCTAAGAATCGTCTTTCGGTCGTCTCGTAATACATAAATAGGAGAAAATAAAAAGGATAGGCTCATAGGGTTTTACTAGGGGGATTTTGCACTAAAGGTGAGTGCAAAGTAAGGGTGTGGGGGTAGTTACATGATCGAGGTGACCATTATAACTATACAAAATACAGGTTTAAGATAAGGGTTTATCCTAGTGTCTCTTATCATTTAGCAAATCCTAATAATGCGATCTCGGGATGCATTACTAAAGCAAGTTCTAGAATTTAATACACTAACGATACACTCTCATATAATTCTAATCGATACCAATGTTCGAGAAAAGGCGACAAAACCACATATGTACGCCCAAATCCATGAACGCGACATACATGACTGCTCAAATCCTTAACTCGAACAAGTTAAAGGTTAAAGTTAATTCTTAAAGATCTAAAAGCGAACCTTACATTTTTGGGGTGGAATTTTGAGTGGTAGGGTTTTTGGGATAGTCATACAACTTCCTATCCATGAGACGCTAATAATACTAAGTTTCATCGGTATGTACCATAATTTTTTTTAATTTGGGTCAAAATTACCTTTTACGTTACATTTTAGTATATTGCTCATCTTTTCAAGGACAAAGCAAATGGAAATGAAGGAATAGTTTCTAAGGCTCTATTTCCCCCTACATTTATTTTGAACATTGTCTTCAATGTTTTATAATTACCCAAAAAACGAATAAAGGGAAATTAAGAACAAGTGAAAGAAACTAGTACTCCCCTGGTTTTGCTCAAATTTAGAGAAAAAACAAGATAAACCGGCTAAATCTTCATCTAAGATTCATCCACTAGAAAATCCTAAGAGCTTCTGGGCTTCTCCTCATTAAATATAACATGCAAATCAAAGACAAGAAACAACTACACCACGTGTAAAATTTGACTGGATAATGATATATTATCTACAATTTTAGGGTTTAGACTCTACGAAAGCAATAAAGATAGGATGAATGTAGTAATGTTATTATGTTTTTTTGAAAATTTTAGAAAAATTACAAATTCTAGAAATTATACAAAAGTTATTTTTCAAAAATTCAAGAAAATACAAAATTTATTGTGCCTGGGCTGGTGATGCTGTCAGGAAAGATCCTGATGCCGTCTTTAGACACTTTAAAGAAAATCTTCTTCGTTTTCTGGAAACAACTCTACACAAGTATCATATTAGTTATTTCCTGTAAATTTTACTACATAAACCACAAATTTTACTACATAAACCACAAAATTGATTAGTACAATCATATGACACCCAAGACACACAAGATACGAATTAATGTAAATTATTTATTTAACATGTTTGAATGGTTCTTGAAAACCAGATATTTTCCCTACACTTCTTTGATGCAAAATACCTTTGATTGCAATTAAAACAAGGTTAAAGACAAAACAAAGCATGATTACATAAGATTCAAACATAAACAAACAAACAATAAAGAATTAAAAAACACGACATAGAATAAACTAATAACTGATAATGCATATAAATAAATGAAATGAGTATCCAAGATCCAAATCTAAATTATTACAAACCACAATTGTTTTAACAAGAGATGAAATGAAAAGTACAAGTATCAAACACATCAACAAGTGCCATCAGTAGCATTGCCATAACGGTAGTTATAACCGGAGGGCATGGGTCCAATGTATCTATAGGGAGGATAGTCTGCCTCATGACCCAGGAATGGATCGATCTGAAGGTGGAGGTCTAGGTTGTCATGGTGGGACAAGTACTAAAAATGGCGGACAGTGTGATCATACACCAAATGGACCGCTCCTCTTACCTGGCCATCTAGGTCTTTATCTGTTCCCAGCATTCGTCTTGCAGATCCATCCACTGCCCCTGAGGAACCTGCCAATCTCCCTGACTCATGCTTTTGTAGGCTTTAGAAGATCCACCAGCTCCTTCATCACCCGCTTCCTCAACTTCATCATCCTCCCAGACTTGGCGTGTTGAGAGCCAGTAACACCTCCCTTCGGCGAGCTCCATGACAATCCCCATGGTAATCAAAGACTTCTTCTTGAAAATAGGGGGGTCATGGCTTAACACTTAACACATCAACCAACTCTCTAGTCAATAACCCAAAATATCAGGCAAGCCTAGTCACAAACATACCATGACAGATCAAATCCTTATCCCTAACTCCATTCAAATATCAAGCCAACCAATAGGGAATGTGGCAAACGACCCCTGCATCATAGATGCAATAGACGTAAAAGAGATCAATGCCCGTGATACTTTTTATGGACTCCTTGTGACCCGAGATAGTTGTTGCTATGCAATGATGGGCCAACATAACCCTTGGATCTCTAACTCTCTTTACACTAGTACCCCCACAAAAACAAACTCTCCGTCACCAATAGTTGGCCAAAACTCCATCAATGGATCCTTAGCCTTTACAGTCAACGCTTTATACAAACCAGTCCTAGTGCTATTTTCCCCTGCCTGACAATGAGAGTATAACCCAACTCTCTAACCAAACTCTAAGAGAGAGAATGACATTGGTTTACCTCCTAGCCTAAATGTAAGACCCTTATTCTTAGGATCATACCTACTAGAGATAGACTCAAACTCAATAAAAGCAAAAAAAACTTATGAACTAGCTCTCGGTAGTTTAGTTTGTTAATGTAGAAGAGGTTTACCCATTAGGGACCAGAGAAAGGATCAGTGTTGATGCTTTTGAAGAAATCTCTTGCAAACCTTGATCAATAAGAATTTCTATTCTGAAGTGGATAGGCGAGTTGAGAGAGTATCATGATGTAATTGATGAGTTTCATTGTCAAACACCCCGAACTCGCAAACCCTTTCTTCAATTGTAGTTTCTTAGGAGCTAGAGGATTTTCCCTGGTGCTCTTTCTGTGCCTAGTTCTCTTTCTCATTGTCTACATCCAAAACCAAAAACAAACGGCTCAACGTTAGACCAATTTTATATAGCCATATCTGATCAGATTGTCCAAATGGCGTCAAGATTTATTTCTAATGCCGTCGTGGTGATTTTTGTTTAAAGATGAGATTACGAGGGAAAACTAAGTTATATTCTGATAAACCTATTGCCAAACACCCCCTTAGGATCAGAACCCCTATGGGTTTATTTGAAAATCGTGATTCAAGGCCTTAATCCAAAGTATTTTCCCAAATAGAGTAAAATGACACAACCTATTATTATAATCAATGATTAATGGCTTAGATTCATGCTCAATTTACCCCAAAATTGATCAATTAGTTCTAGGGTTTGGTCAAGGGAATATATTTGTAAATTCAAACAATGCAATGAATGGATCGAGAAGAACAAAAGATTTAAAATAATTGAGATTAATGACTTGCCGATTGGTGAGGTTTTCTCAAATAATAGCAAGATTGATGAAGATTTCGTAGGTGGTGGTTTTTGAAAAAGTGGTGAAAAAGAAATAAGAGAGGTATGTCAGTTTTTATAGGTTAGAGACGAAAGATTAGCGGCTAATACTTTTGAATTATCACCCGCTGCTATTTTTTCTGTCATAATCAATCTTTTTGTTAATAAATAAAAACCTCACAGGAAAATTAAATCGTATAAAGACACATTCCTAACAAATGTAACAATTGATTAAACACGTAACACTTTTGATGAGCCTTGTTGATCGAGCTACAAAAATGCATATATAACAGTACAACAGTTAAATCAACATTAAATTACAACAATATCAAAAAACAGACAATTTTTCATATTAGCCGCATGTCCATGCAATGCGGCGCCATAAAAGGGGGGAGAAGGTGATGGTCGTTCGTGATCATATATGGTAATAACGATGAAACATGGGTAGTTGTTGCGGAATTAATCCACAAATATATGAGAACAATCTCTTTTCTCACCATATTAACCACTCTTCCAAATGAATCGATCACCATAAATGATTAGTTATAAATTAAAAGTAATAATAATAGCATAACCGTCAATTTAATGTGCACTAAAAAGTTTGTAACATATACATATCCAAATCTAATGTTGAGCTAATCAAATCAATGGTTATTAACTTATTAACAGGGTGTCTGGGATTGCGTTTTGGAGTCTGGCTATAGCATTGGCAAAACGCAGATAATGAGAAAACTGTGTTTGGAAAATTATTAGAAGAAAGTGATTAAAAACTCATAATTTGTTTCAAAAACGCAATCCTTATTCCGAAACATCCTACTAGGCAAATAGCTAGTAAAAAGCGGCAGCCACAAATGTGTTCGAAAATTTAGGGAGCACAATTTCACACTGCCGCAGTTTATTTTCTTTCATGTAGCTAACGCAATGTTACTAGAACTTTAATCAAATGTTGTTGTTAGATAGCCTATATCTTGTTTATATAGCTAGTTTCATAACCTATGGGTTACTTTCACATTATTCATTATTGATTACGTTTAGTATTGTTTACGTATTATCGTATTTCAAAAAAAGTAAAAACTCGTAACCGAAGATCACTAAGGGGCTGTTTCTTTTTTTTCTTGTTTGGAAACTGTGTCTTTTTACATAATAGTATCTGTATAGGAGTTGATCATTGTGAAGAAATTGTGTTTCTTTTTCTTTCTTAATGACAAATACCAATAAAGTAAATGACTCTTTTACCCTTCATTTTATACAGTTAATAAGATTGAGTGATAGCTTGTACTCTATGTTTCCATTATGAGACATACTTTCTTGAATAGCCATTCCCAGTTTCCACTTGATAAATTTGTATACACGAATCATTGGATCTATTTTTCTAATAAAATAGAAATTTTACAGATTCTTTATACAAAACATAAATCCCTTAATTTTTTAAGCAAAGAAAAAATTAAATCCAATCATCTATATAAACTAACCATGACAAAAATGTGTAACCAAAGCAGAGACTATAGAAATCCAATCGAAAAGAAATCAGTTTTGCTTACAAAGTTTTTCTATCCATAATTTCAAAGTTCCAAAACAAAGGTCTTATTTTGTTTTCTTAACTAAACATTTTTCAAAAGAAATAAAAAAATTAGTTGGTAACCATCTTCTTCATACCCATGATTCCACCATTGTAGAAAGGTGAAGCTTTTATTGAGATGTCGATGTAAGCAACTCAAGTGGGAAGGAGGTCGGTCGTCAGAGTAAAGATTGGTTGTAGTGATTGAGGGTTGAAGTGTCTTCACTGTTTGAATCTTGATAAATGATGATGATTGAGGGTTGAAATGTCTTCATTGTTTTGGATCTTGATAATTGATATGATTGAAATGGAATGGAAGAGAAAAAAATAAGGGTATAGGTTGTCTTTTACTATCCTGGATGAGAAGGAGATGGATTTGTGTGGTCATTCACGTTCAGGATATGTGTTTAGATTAAGCAAAAAAGAAAAAAAAGTGATTCCTTTGTATAAAAAGGATATGTTACTAGAAAGACCATTAAACAAAAAGTAAACACCCCTTAAGTCTTATATATATATATCGAAAAACTATAATAAAAAGTGTGTATCGTATATGTGATAACTCTTCCACCGTAATGAATGCAAATATTCACCATTCTAGATTCATGACCAATGTGATATTTGAAAGTATTTAAATTCTTATGTTAGAAATTTGTTAAACAAAAAAAAAACGATTAAGATTGCGTATGTAAAGTAGAAAATTTGCGATAGGTTTATGTTTAAATTTTACATTAAACATATATATGACTACTAATAAGTTATAAGTTTGACTTTACTTGTAGGGGAGAGTAAAAAATGAAAAAACCAAACCAAAATATTTGACCAAAACTAAAAACCAAAATAAGTTATAAGTTAGACCTTACTTAGTGGGGGTAGTTGGGATGTGTCAATAATCCTGTGGTGAAGTACAACAACATTTAATGCACGCCCTTCTTGGTAAGTTCCCGCCCATACTTTTGTGAACAGTTCTGCCAACTGTTCACTTCTTTCACCAACTCGTACTAGGTAGACTTTAATTCGAATAACACTTTTTGTCCTGCCATTTTGCTTTATTGAATTATGCCACTTAAACATACTTAGAGATAAGTATTAAGTTCAGTTTGCTTATCTTCAAAGGGTAATAAGATCATCAGGGTATTGCCACCCCTGACTCTCTTCAAACCTTGAGCATATTTCATCTATATATCAGCTGATATCCATCCCAGCTGACGAGTATGTCTTTAAGCAATCTTTGACTTCCTTGACGATGTCTCTGACTTGAATACGTCTGAGGTTGCTTGTTGAAGCTGTGCTTCAGCGAGTCCTTTCATTGCTCGCTGATGTCCATCAGTAAGTCTTCAACACTTAGTCTAATTTTTGTTTAAATCTAGGCAGAGACAATTGGGCACTCAATTGACCCAACAATGTCCCCCTATTTGAATATAAATTATGCTAAGTAAAATTATTATAAGTGAGTACACAGGTTCTCCTTACAAATAATTAACAAGGAATTCATTCATTTATTACGTTACATTTCAGTTCCTATCATCTAGATTCCTAGCAATAATTTCCCTAGCTTGTACAACATCAGGCCTAGACTCTATTTCATAGATGAGCTCATCATACACTTGCTGGGCATATTCAGAGTCAACAGCGACTAAGTTCTGAATCCTAATCAGCTAAGTGGTACTTGCCAGATGATATTCACTTCTACGTTGGAAGACCATATCAAAGTTCCCATTGTTTAAAAATATCCCATCTATAGGTTCTTCTATAGCAAGAGCAGCTTTTCTAATCACTTCCTAAGGGAAGAAGGGAGGGACAATTTCCTCTGCATACCATCCACCACAATGTTTTCTATGACAAACACTTCATGAAGCACTTCAGCCTTTCTCTTCCTTTTCTGCCTTGAACAACTACTCTTCCATCTTGAATGCTTGCTTGAGTTCGAGGATTGGATGATGTTCTGAGTTGTTTATTAGGTAGAGGGTATCTTGAAGATATAACAGTGGTGAAAAACATCATAGCCTTGTTCAAACTTATTATTGGATCATTCGCAAGTAAGAAAATTGGTACTACAAATTCTAAATCAGGTGATGTAGGCCTAGCCAGTGTTTATTGATAAACAATAGGTGGTTGTTGGTAAACAACATGTGGTTCATATGATGGTTGTGGAATGTATGGTTGTTGTTGAGTAGCAACTGACATTGGTGGATTGTACTAAAGACTTGTAGCTTAAGTAGGATAGTGGTGGATTATAGGTATTTGCAATCAATGCAAGTGGACCTAGAAATCTAGCTTTCGTTGCACGAACTTCATTTGCATCTGGTTCATTATGCTTGAGGTATGCATATAGTTGATCAAAGCTGACTTTATGAAGTTTATTTGCCTGTTTAACACCAGTCACAAACCATTTCCATTTCGGCTATAGATGATTAACAAACTCGGTATTCACTTAGAGTGTTGTCATGTCAAGCCCAATGACATTGATATCATTTATCAACTTACCAAACCGTATGTAATATGAATAAATCGTCTCTCCTTTCTCTGAGGTAAATCTATCAAATTCATCTGCAAATTTTGACTTTTTTTCTTACTTGGTTAGCTTAGTTCCTTCCATTAACTCTTTGACTCTGTACCATATTTCATAGGCTATCTTCGTGTGATTTAGCAAAGTGTATATGTCATTTGGTAATCCGTGAAGAATGATGTTTGCAGCTCGGATATCACAACCTTTCTGATCTTTTCTTTAGGAGACTAGTCCTTGAAAGTCTACATCCTAGTTACAGCAAGTATTCCCAGTGCTTCATTTGTTGGGAAATCGACCACTTTGTATTGAAATGGACCTTTAAGAATGAAATCAAGCAACATCTCTCCATGTTCTTTCCCTTCAACATACAACAACATACGACTCTGCCAAGTATCGTATCCGCCTTTCTCTAGCATTGGTGGTCGGTTTTCAACTTCAACAGCAAGAACGTTTTCAGCAAGTGCAGACATGATGAATTGATAATTTGAAGATTGTGTGAAATGATATTAGTAATGATCGTTTCAATGATTAGGAAGTGTTGTGTTGTGTTGTTGTTATTTTAAGTGATTTGTTGATTATGTGTTTTACTTGTCTTGTTTATAGTCCTCAAAGTCTTGTGATTTTGTAGTCTCAAATCTTAATCTCAAACAAAAACTTAAACCTCTAATTATATGTTAAACCGTAAGATTTGAAAGACAGCTTAAATCACAAGACTTGAGACAAAATCTAAATCGCAAGATTGGCCTAAAATCTAAATGGCAAGATTTGAGCAAAAGTTTTAAATCGCAAGATTTAAGTTTAAAACACAAGGTTTTATTTCGCAAGTTTACTTCTTAAATCGTAAAGTATTTCGCAAAATCTCAAACCGCAAAATTCTTTCCTCAGTCTAAATCGCAAATTTTTAAATCGCAACTTAAACCGTAAGAATATATTTCGCAAGTTCTTATTTCGCAAAAAAAATGTTAAGTTACAAAACCTTGCTAAATCGAACGATGGTTTAGATCGTTTTGATTTATTGTGTAACCCTCGTTAAATCACAAGTCCTTTTAAATCACAAGTCCTATTTCAAAAACTTATTCCGCAAGATTTGTTACTTCTAAATCGCAAGAATTACAAAATTTGCAAAACACATAAAAACACTTAAAAACAACTTTTAAACCGATTTTTCATAAATTTGATACAAATCAAACCTTTATGATTTAAATATAAAGTTTTAATTTTTAAAAAATTTGAACCTAAATAGCAAAAATGAAACGTGACAAAAAAAATTTAACACACAGAAAAACACTACTAATTCATCCCATGAATCTTGATACCAATTGTGAGATTATACAATTACCATATCAATCACACACAAGTGAATAGAGTTTTAGAGGTAAAATGGGTGAAAACTAGAGTGAGAGATAAAAAGAAATGATATGCATTTGACGTCTAAGTTTCACCAACCCACATGTTACCCCTTGCTTCTCCTTTTATAAAGTAAGGAAGGCTTACAACTTAGCCTTTAGGGGCGTTGCGGGATACAATAATGGATAACAGCGTAAACTACGAAACATGACATTACAAGATAAATAAGCGTAAGTGACCGACACTTTATCGATTCCTAACATATCCTTTATATTTAAAAAACAACATATATATTGTTCTGAAAATAAAACATATATGTTGTTTTAACAACTCAACATAAATGTATGCACTGACAATTGGTGATGGGCTTCAAGAGTGCTTACTTCCATGCCTCCTTCTCGGCTCTGTCCGGGCGGTTGGCGTCTTAGATTCGGAGTAGTGCGACTCTTCGTGATTTCTTAAATTTCTTCCAGATTCATCACCGTAGAGTAGACGTGCCTTTACTGCTCTTTTTCTTTTTAAATTTTTTTAGCGATGAGCGGCAACAGTTGGTGGTAGTTTTTGTCGCACAGTTCTCTTAGGATCTCGCACACTTCTTCCCCCGGTGTTCCGCACAGTGGATGTGGGAATGGTTGGGGTGTGCTGTTCGCGAGTGCTCCTGATGAGTATTTTAGAAAACGTGGTTGTGTTAGGCTCCCACGGATGGCGCCACTTGTTAGAACAAAATAAGTGTCAGGCTTAAAACAGGGCTCAAATCCTTCGTTAGGCCGGGCCTTTGAATGATTTGGGTATCAGATCTTGTACTAGAGCAAGAGAGGTAAGATGATTTCTTACACAATTAAATAAAAACCGTTAGCCTTACCGCGGGGATGGACCCCGCGATTAGACTCCAGCGTAAGAGTAAGTAAACATGTAGAGGGAGAAAGTGCGTGTATGTAGAGTGAGAAAATCATACCGTTCATTGTGTCAAAGGGTCTTTTTTATAAGCGAGTGAAATATTAGGGTTTTCTTATATTTCGTTTGTTTCGTTAGTGGTCAGAGTGGGTCCCTTGTCAGGTAAGGTTCCGCGGACAGAAGTAGCCTATAGTTAGGTCCGCGTCCGTTTTGCTGTGTCCGGGCCGTTACCAGTGCAGGATTGGGTTTAGTTTCGGCCCATGACTGCTACGTTGGGCCTAGAAGCCCAAGTGGCAGTGTGACCCAATCCCGGAGGCTTGGTATACCTGCTATACGTCATCAATGTTCAAGATATTTTACGTTAACACATTGCATTGCGATATGTTAAACATGACAACATATTTTTTATTTTTGGTTAATCAAATACTACTTTTGGGAAAAGATGTGTTAGAAGAAAACTATATACGAGTACGATATAGCCAAAGGCCATAAAATCCTAAGTTGGTCTTTCTTATAATTTGTATTTGAATAAATAATTCTTCTTTATTTTTTTAACAAAATTCTTATATGATTCAGTAACGTTTAAATCGGTTTCAGTTTGATTCCTTAATGCTTGTGTAGTTGTGTGTGAAGAATAGGTTTTATAATCAGTTTCATGAAAGTTACCCTCTTTTGGTTAAGAGTAATGATAAATAGACCTACTAACTAGACCTACAAGTATGACTACTTCAATTGTAATTTGACAAGTGTAATACACTTATTTCTCTCTCATCATATCCACCAATCAATTCATAACTTCCACCAATCAAATTTGTAGGTCTATTTTTAGGTCCATCAATTAGGCATACAAATCATTTTTCTTGGTTAAATCGTGAAAATTAAATAGAGTAAAATAACTTAAAAGATAAACAGGAAAAGTGACTATACGATGCTATCCGATTAAGAAAATGTTTTTTAGCTCTATTAAAAATCCATGTGAAAGAATGTTTTAGTATAAAAAGAAAAAAGGTTACTAAACACTATACAAAGGCTAATAATTTACGGATGGTAATAATATAGTCGCAATTATGTTTTCTAAAGAGCATTAGTTAGTCTTTTATTGTTGGTTTACATTTTTTGTAATTTGTCTTTAATAAGTACATACTAATATGAAATCAAAAAATTAGATATATCATATATCATTGAATTTGGTAAGTCATGCAATACAATAGAGAAAATATTTTTGAAAATGCCATAGAATGGTAATTATTTATTAAGAAAACAATCAGTTAGGACGCGAAGTATGATTCAATATGCCAAACTAACAAAATAACACAAAAAGTGACCTTGCCGTTAAGGCGATAATCCGATAACATTAAATATCTAACTTTAATTAACCCAATCCAATAACATTGTCGGGTTATCGAGTTCAGGTCAAACAACCCAACAATACTTTAACTTTATTTAACCCGACCCGATAAGCCTTATCAGGTTCGGGTCAAGTCGGGTCAACCGACCCCTACGTGCAATGTATATCATTAAAGCATCTACAGTGCATTAAATCTTTAAAAACTTGATGCATTTAATGAATAACACATTTAATGACTAAAACGTTAATAAAAGACTTTGTAAAAAAGCATTTGATGCAATGTAAGAAACTCATCCTAAAACTTTTTTAAAATAGTGAAAAGCTTTTTACAACTTGACCCTTTGTTTTAAATTTTTTAGCCTAAAATTTTTCTAATAAAATGTGACTTGTACATTAAAGCGTTCGAAAATAATTCATAGATGACGTAAAAAAAGTATGAAAACTGAGTGTTAATGTTTAAATATAAACATGTATTGCAAAAAAAATACAATACCGTATAATAATAAGTAAAAACTCTAATAAATATAGAATAATCGACAATAATAAACATATTAGTGAACAATATTTTGAACAAGTATACACGGTTAAAAACGATTTGCCACAACGCGACAACCCAATTCTTCGTTTTCAACATTCATGCCCAATCTTGGAGCTCACTCACTAATACCATACAAATATTTTTTACGATTATAAACCAAACACTTCTTTAGGTTTTATTTTTGTCACATGAAAGTTAACAGTTGGATGAACATGTACTATGTATTAGAGTTTTGCCTAACACTTGCTTGTGTCATGCGATCGAACCAAACACCCTAGGTGTTTCGGTTTAGTGATCGATCCAAACAACCCTCATAGGGTTTTTCGTGTTGATTGATTCAAGAGTCGAATGTGTTTGGTTGCTTAATCACTACTAGTACTAGCATATTTAATTGTTTGCTACGAACGTATTGTGTGTGTTGAAGTAAAGAGATCTACCTTTAGATTTTGGGTGGTTTTAGTGTGGTATTAATTATTATACACACGCGTATATTCAAGACGGTGTAACGTTTATTGCTAAAAGGTACACATCTCTAATCTTGTTAATTATGAATTCTATACGTGTTTACTTTCCGCTGCGTACTCGTGTTTAATGGTTAAAAGTTGTAAAAACCCAACATTATCTATATCAGGATTATATAAAAGTTTCGATCACATTCGTCATTCTAGTAATCTTTTTGGAGGTATGTATTTTGTATGTCTTGATGTTTTTAGTTCATAATTCTATGATGTTTGATTTTATCCATGTAAGAAACATGCATACTTATTTTTCTCTCTATATGACTATTGACTAAATTGGAGTAACAAAAGAGTACGTACATGTCTAAAGTTTTACAAGATAACAAATTTGATATTGGCTTCCCTTGTTTTATTGCCTTTTATCTTATTTTTCGGAAGGAAGTATTGGCTCTAAAAATATTACTCCGACTTGAAACTATACCACATCTTCTCTATAAAACTATATTAGGTTTGCATGAGATTTTGGAGTATTTCTAGCTGAGATCGTTGATTGTGTGTGATCTTATGCTAGGATAATTATGTGATGTTTTTTTATCCCTTTTTTAAGACGTTAACAATTATTAATCATGTCATAATTAGCCGTGCTTCTATTGGTTAATTGAGTTTACGATGCTAGTTAATCTTTGAGGTTAATACACAAAAATGTTACCAAAGTTTGTCAAAATGTTCGCCTAAGTTACTAAAGTTTTTTTCGTTACAAATAGGTTACTCAAGTATACGGGTGAATTATTTCAAGGGTCACCAAGCCAAATAATAAGGGTGCGTTTAGTTGGGGGGAAAACACCTCTGTTTCCACAAAATGTTTTGTGGAAAACAAGGAAAACAGAGATCGCGTTTAAATCATTGTTTTCCAACAAAATTCTTTACAAACGCAAAACATGCATTTCCCAACTTAACAAAGGAAACTACAAAACACATTTTATTTGTTTTCCTTGTTTTCTTTGTAACCCTCCTTGTTTTCTTGAGAATTGAAAACAGTATCACATGAACACGTTTTTTATGTTTTGTGGAAAATGAATCTCCTCCTTTTTTTTACAAATCTGAAAACACAAAACTAGGAAATTTTTTCTCCAACTAAACGCAACCTAAGCCTCTTTGTAAATGTTCAGTAACCCAAATAATAAAAACGTATACTTAAGTAACCTCTTTGTAATCTGTTTTAAAGGTTCAGTAGCCCAAATAATAAACCCGTATACTTGAGTAACCTATTTGTAACGAAAAAACTTTAGTAGCTTAGGTGAACATTTTGAAAAACTTTAATAACGTATTTGTATATTAACCCTTAATCTTTGTTCTTCTTTAATTAGATAGGTAGATAGATTATATAGGGAAAATAAATATGTGTTGAGTAATTTTTTCTCGGAAGGTCTGGTTATTATGTATAAAACCTTCTTATTTAGACAAAAACATCTTTTTTTTTCTGGCTAGACACGTGATGGATTTTTATATTAGACAAACAAAACTTTTAACTTTTATAAGTAATAAAAATTGTATTTATGTTGAATATAAAAATTATAATTAATCCACAAATCTATTTGTAGATGGTAATTAAATAATAGCTCTATTTTAAATCGTTAATTGTATATAAATAACAATTTGTAGCTAGTGAATAGTAACTTTTTTCCTTTCTATATTTATAATTAATCGACAATTCACTTTGTAGGTGATAATTAAATAATAGCTTGTGAATAGTGCAGTAATTTTTTTCCTTTCTATATTTATAGTAATAATACGTGGTGTCTAATTTTGTAACAAAATTCAAATTAGATTTTTTTCCAACTTACAAAAGTTAAAAACGATTATTCTACTTTTATTTCCTTTATTAGATTTGGAAATGCAAATTTTCTATTTTGTGGATAATTTGAAAGCAATCTCCAACACTTTTTTTACAAAACATTTTTGAAAAACAATTTCAACATGATGTGCCATGAGTGCCGTCCTCCAACTATAAATGAAACCTTAAGTTTCAGTTATTATTTTGGCTATTATAGAATTGTTGTATATATGTTGATTCATAGGTTACTATTGGTTTACTAGCTTGCTCTTTAACTCATAATGGCAGACGAGAATAACTACCTAGATTACGGGGATAGTTATGTCGTACTAGACCTTGACAAGTCCCTTAAGAACTATAAAAATTTCTTGGTTAGGATGAGGAAGTTGAGAAGGTCAGTTCCCAACGACGGTGAGTTAACGAGTGAAAATCTATGTAATATTATTTTAAAGTATCGTGGGAGAAAATTGACGTTTAAAATGAACACACATGACTATTACTTACATGGGTATAAGGACAACAAGGACAAATTGTGGGAATTGAGAATATCAAAGGATAAAGTTAAGAGGCTGAGGGATTCAAATCCGGCAGGCATTGGCCTTACGTATACAAAACTAAAAGGTCTAAAAATCAACAGAGGCAGCCTTATATCCGCGTTTAGTTTTGGATAAGTAAGGCCAATGCCCGCCGAATTTGAATCCCTCAGCCTCTTAACTTTATCATTTGATATTCTCAATTCCCATAATTTGCCACTGTTGTCCTTATAACCATGTAAGTAATAGCCATGTGTGTTCATTTTAAACGTCAATTTTCTCCCACGATACTTTAAAATAATATTACATAGATTTTCACTCGTTAACTTACCATTGTTGGGAACTGGCCTTTCCAATTTCCTCATCCTAACCAAGAAATTTTTATAGTTCTTAAGGAACTTGTCAAGGTTTAGTACTACATAACTATCCACATAATCTAGGTAGTTATTATCGTCTGTCATTATGAGTTAAAGAGCAAGCTAGTAAACCACTAGTATCCTGTGAATCAACATATATACAACAATTCTATAATAGCCAAAATAATAACTAAAACTTAAGGTTGCGTTTATAGTTGGAGGAAGACACTCATGGCACGTATAGTTGAAATTGTTTTTCACAAAATGTTTTGTAAAAAAAAGTGTTGGAGATTGCTCTCAAATTATCTACAAAATAGAAAATTTACTTTTTCAAATCTAATAAAGGAAAGTAAAAGATAGGAATAATCATTTTTAACTTTTATAAGTTGGAAAAAAATCTAATTTAAATTTTGTTACAAAATTAGACACCACGTATTATTCCAATAAATATAGAAAGGAACAAAATTACTGTACTATTCACTAGCTATTACTATTTAATTACCAGCTACAAATTGATTTGTGGATTAATTATAAATATAGAAAGGAAAAAAGCTAATATTCACTAGCTACAGACAACTTTACGATTTAAAATAAAGCTATTATTTAATTACCAGCTACAAATAGATTTATGGATTAATTATAATTTTTATATTCAACATAAATACATTTTTTATTACTTATAAAGGTTAAAAATTTTGTTTGTCTAATACAAAAATCCATCACGTATCTTGCAAAAAAAAGATGTTTTTGTCTAAATAAGATGGTTTTATACATAATAACCAAACCTTCAGAGAAAAAAATTACTCAACACATATTTATTTTCTCTATATAATCTATCTACCTATCCAATTAAAGAAGAACAAAGATTAACAACTAGCATCGTAAACTCCATTAACCAACAGAAGCATGGCTAATTATGACATGATTAATAATTGTTAACGTCTTAAAAAAGGGATAAAAAATATCACATAATTATTACTCCTAACATAAGATCACACACAATTAGGGGTGGAGCTAGTAGGGTGACTAGTGGGTGCTGAGCCACCCATAATCAACCTACTTATCTCACGAGTTACTTATATTACACGTCGCTTTTCTACTAGTTTTTTACCTTTGCCCCCTTATCACTATAACGTTTTGCGTTAATCATGACCGGCCTCCTTTAACTAAAGATCCTGGTTTCGCCTCTTCACACAATCAACGATCTCAGCTAGAAATACTCCAAAATCTCATGCAAACCTAATATAGTTTTATAGAGAAGATGCAGTATAGTTTCAAGTCAGAGTAATATTTTTAGAGCCAATACTTCCTTCCGAAAAATAAGATAAAAGGCAATAAAACAAGGGAAGCCAGTATCAAATTCGTTATCTTTTTAAACTTTAGACATGTACGTACTCTTTTGTTACTCTAATTTAGTCAATAGTCATATAGAGAGAAAAATAAGTATGCATGCATGAGTTAGTTTCTTACATGGATAAAATCAAACATCATAGAATTATGAATTAAAAAACATCAAGACATACAAAATACATACCTCCAAAAAGATTACTAGAATGACGAATGTGATCGAAACTTTTATATAATCCTAATATAGAATAATGGGACATTTTTCTTTTTCAATAGGATCGCATAGGCTAATGGGTTATTTATATATTTCAAATTATGTTTAATAAGGAGGCATATATTGATAAAAAGCAACTATTCCATATCAAATTTGGTATGTTTTCTATATATTACTCGTTCTTACTTTTAACCGTGTCATGCTAATATGCAGACGGGCTAATAACTATAGTTTGCATGGTTGCTGGGCTTAAACATGTGACGTTTTTGGGTCATGTCCATGTAAGTGTTTGTTGGATTTTTATATCTATTTAACCATTAAATATATCATGAGTACGCAGCGGAAAGATTAAATAAAACACATATAGAATATGTAATTAACAAAGGGATCAAGATAGCGTACCTTTTAGCAATAAACGAACACCATTCTTGAATATACGCGTGTGTATAAATCGAATACCACGCAAACTAAACAAATTACCAACGTAGATAACCTCTATGGTGAGCATACACTACACGTCATCGATATACGTAAGGAAGCTAGCCCTTTCTTCATGAATAAAACAACCCAACACAATGTTCATGTTTTAGATCTTGGCGTCATACGATCGAATCTCGCAATTATAACAGATCGCATGTATAAAGTGAAGTTATATGCAGATGCAATTAAATATATTGCATGCATATTAACTATTACATGCATACGTAGATATAATGCAAACATTATGATTCTTGTTCTTTGATTTGCCGAATAGGGAGAAAACAAGAAACATAATTAGTTGTTACTTGTATCTTAGGTTCAGAAGGGTTGTGAGTCGATTGACCCTTTGTATGTATATATTATATCATGTAGTCCGATTTATGAAAGTTAGGGGAGTATATATAACCCAATGACTTGGTCTCCAAGTTATAATACAACACCTCATTAAGTTTCATTAATTTACACTCTCCTCCCTTATACCCTTTTAGTTTGACCGGTCTTAATATTTTGTGAAACATATTAATATAATTAATATACAATATATTAATTACATTAATAAACGTATCCTTTGTGTATACGTGTGTGCCCCCATAGGCTTACGTCATTTTTCGGACATATATTATTTAATATATGTACATATCCTAACAGCTCCCACTTGGACATGTCTCAAATAATATAATAACATTGGTAACCGTCTAGCAACACGCCAATGTTCCCATAAATACGTGAGTGTACTTCCATAAAGTCACAGTTAAAGGATTTAAGTATTTACAATCCCTTTCTTTCCGATACCGTTCATACTTCAACTATTAAAGGAACAAATTCTTAATTGACTACAAGTGTCAAGTCATATGCTTCAAAATCACTCTACCTTATTCAGGGTAACTCAAACTACATCTAAGAAGGATTATCCAACACATGCTATGGCAGTACTTGCATCTCAAGTCTATGGGATTTAGTAAATAAATTCACTTACAAGATTCACTTAATGACGCTGATCCATAAAGTGTTGTTACTTGTGTGTTGGGGTTGTCCAAATATTCATCTTATGCATTTCATGTGAGTTTGGCGTACACTTTCCTTTAATATCCAAGTTATCACCAATCACTTAAGATTGTCTTAGTTCAACAATATTCCTACATGTTGATCGGACAACAGGACTAAATTTAGAAAAAATATTATTATTCATTGGATTTAACATGCAACATATATGACACAATTTATATTAAATATAAACTACATACCATGTATCATTATTCATTAATAAAATTGTCTAAACATCCCTTTATCCAAATACTAAATAGATCAAATGACTTGATGTTTCTAGTGACAAATTCATGCCTCAAGATACGTTGATACATACTTGCTAACTAAGGCATTGATTCCAATTAGTTTCAACTTGCTTTGATCTTTCAGAATTTTGTGAATACTTTTCTCAAGAATTCTTATATGATAGTTCTTGTATCTAAATGTACTAGTTTGAAATATAAGATTATTGTAATAAATGGGTGACAAAAAAACTTAGAAATGTACACGCCTTGGAAAAACTAAATGTACAAGCATTAGAAAATAAGTATCTTGACATGAATTTTGATTGGTTAAATTTGAGGTCTTAACAAAAAATATCTTGGGGATTTGAATGACCATTAAATGTGTGATTGGTAACCCGATTTGTAATATGAATTCTTTAGTGGCTTGTATTACATAGTTGACATGTTTTGTGACTGAACGATTTTACCGTTTTGATAGTTTTAAAAAACAAATGTGTGTTTAAATTTTCATAAATTATATTAATACAAATATAGACGATTCATCCCAGCACCAACTCACATCCAATAACTAATTAAATTAAAATGTTATAGTAGATGGAGATTAACAATCTCAAGTATACTATAGATTAAGAAAAGCAACATTTTCTCTTTAAACAAACAACTTAGTTATCTTTTTATAGTTGATATTTGCTATAGAATTATATCTAATCTTAAGTTTTTTGTCACATTTCACTGAAACATATCTTATAAATTAAATATCAGCTTATACTTGGAAATATAAACATATATAAATAGATTAAGGGGATATCTTGGCTACAATTATTGTAGCCAACTGGCTATATTTCCCCACTATAAATACATAAAAAATCATTCAGGGGCCTGCAAACAGTATTCAGAGACCCACAAACAGTACTCAGAGACCCATGATTTTAGCCTAGAATTGTAGCCAATTACCTACAATAAATTGTAGCTAATGTTTCCCCATAAATTAAATATCAACTTATACTTGGAAACGTAAACATATAAAAAACTAATAAACACAAAATAAATTCTTTGAATGAGTGCCTCGTAAAGCTATGTTTATTCATGACTCTTATCCGTTGCAAGTACAAATCAATTAATGGGCATATTTAATTCAAATAAGTACACATTGGATACTTGCATACCAACAATCGGTTCATCATGTGACATCCCAATCTTTCTTTCAACCTTGCCACATGGCACAATCTTAATGGATATTCATATTCTCATTTAATTAAAATGGATATTACATGTAAATGATAAGGTTTTGGATTATGTATATTATCTTTTATTTTTTTAAATAATAATTATTTCATTGATTTCAGTTTTCAGTTCTTCATAAAACTAGCCCAATATTGACATAGTCACATAGTTACATACACATTCTTATTTCTACGCAACAGAGAAGCTCACTCATCCCTAAAAAACGACTTGATTGAGTATATATGGCAAAAATTTAGTGTTGATAATTAATTAAGTTATTTGTATCTCTTGTATTTGTAATTTTTAATTTATGCATCTATATGTAATTTCATTTATTTCTTTTAATGGAGTACGTATTTTATTTCAATTACACCGTAAGAATTATTTTTTTTATTAAAATAGTCACTTTATAAAAATATATTTATAAAGTAAATATTTTATTTAATATATAATTTATATGAAATTTTAAGTAATTAAATTAAATTTAAGAGAAGTAAAATTATATGTTACGTCGGGTTATTGATAAATGGTAAAAAAAAATATAGATTGGTTGTATGTATTATAACTAATACTGTTTGTTGTAAATTTTTGTCTCACAAAGTGTACAGTAACCACACTGATTGCTAATATTCAAATGGTGCAAAACCTATATTTTATTCCTTCTCTTCTCACAGTGAATAGTACTTCCATTTTTTTATTTGCATAGTAGCCCCAATTTGGCTCCACCTGTAATTCATTGATGATAGCTAAATGATACGTGTTCCTCATTAGTTTTTTCCACGGGCATCCACCGATATCAAATAGTAAAAATCCCGATCTAAAACCATATCCCCAATCTAAAAACACACACAGTTGATTCAATCACCACCCCCACCACAAATAACACGGGTATAAAATGGGCGGGGACGATGATACAATTACAGTGGATACTATTAGGAGGGCGGCGATGAAGAGACAAACAAGTCTGGCCATCGATGAAGTCTTTTATAACAAAACCAGGTTTGATTGTTACTCTTTTTCTATTAAGCTAAGATTTATTGTTAAAAATACATATTTTACATTAGGGTGTTTGGATTAGCTTATATTTTGAGGGTTTGGACTTCTTAAAAGGTTTTTTGTTGTGGTAAATTAGCAGTATGAGGTGGTCAAAGCTGAAAACTGAATAGTTACTAGAAGATAAGGAGGTAATTTTGGTTGAATGCTTCATGCGTGTTTGTTATTTTTTTGATTTGATTGTTTGATGTTTCGTTCTGTATTTTTGTTGTTGCTATCATTAGAAGTCAGAAATAACCCACTTGACATAGCTACCTTTATGAAATAAGTATTTTGTACACTATCTCACCTTGATTATATACCTTTCCAGGATTGGCTTGCTACCACATGGGTGATTCTGAGATAGTAACTGCTCTTTGGAAAGGAGAATATCATGGATTGGTTTTGATTAGTCTCATAAATGGCTTGGTTTGTTTTACCATATTTTTGTGCTTGAAGGACTTAATTTGTGCGACCCATTTTTCATAATCTCATTTATTCGTTATCGTGTTTTTTTTCCTAATTTATGACTAAATACTAGAAAATAAGCTGACAAGATGGAAAATGAAACAAAAAAGGACTTATAATAAATAAGCCACAAAAAAATATCACGAGTCCTAAAAAATGTGTTGGTGATAAGCAGGTTGTTTGGATGAGTCATGGTGATTAGACGGTCAAGATAGCGAATGGGTTTTTAAGTTGTTGCGAGAAGTAAGCAAGATGCGGTTGCCGCTATAGAGTGCGGAGCGCGTCGTGAGGCGGTTTTATGGGTTGCAATATCATCTGTAGGTATAAGATTTCTGATTTTGGTTTTTGTTATGTAGTTGAGTCATTTGTGCGAAATTTATAGCTAACGTGAACACGTGTGCTGATTAGGTACGATAGCTGGGGTGTGCGCTTTACATACGGTACATGGTTTACCCTTGGAGGATTTGCAGCAGTTGAAAAAAGTATGGAAGTTGTCCATCAATCCATAAAGCTGTCAAATTTATTCCTTGAACTCCGCTACAGGACGCTGTTTAGGGAGAGAGCTACAAACCCTGTCCAAAAAAGGTAACACTACAACATAACATTGAAAAAACAATAATAATCAGGAAAAAAGTTTACGTCAACTGAATTTGGAGGATTTGCAGTAGTTGAAAAAAGTATGGAAGTTGTCCAGCAATCCATAAAGCTGTCAAATTTATGCCTCGAACTCCGCTATAGGACGCTGTTTGGGGAGAGAGCTACAAATCCTGTCCAAAAAAGGTAACACTACAACATAACATAGAAAAAACAATAACAATGAGGAAAAAAGTTTACGTCAACTAAATTTTTCCTTAATAGTAATCAAATGTATTAGATTGGTGATAAGTGTGAGAGGGTTTGTCTGTCGTTGATCATTATGTTAGAAATCCCCGACATGAAACTTAATCCGTAGTGTGCAATTCTAATAGTTTAATTTAAGTGACTTAAAATTCAATTCTTTGAAAGGATACCAATACCAACAATTATAACTTAATACTCTCTGTTGTAAATATTTTGTCACACATTCTTATAAAAGAGGTCGCTAATATTTAAAGAAGCAATGACATAATTCGTCTCCAATTTTCGATATTGTATCTTTTAGTATTAGCCGATATATACGGGTATAAGTTTGATTGTTTAAGTAGATAGGGTTCGCCATATTTCTGTCATTGAAACTTTAGCAACTAATTTGGTAATTTACTTCTATGTTCTTTTTCTATTAACTAGGGGATAATGATACAAGAATAAAAGTAAAGAAGATGCGAACTCAATATATTGAAGCTAAAAGTATTCGAATTTCACGGCACGGATGTAAATGAGCAAGTCACGCTTCTTAGTTGCACCAATGACAGGTTTGGTTTTTAAATACCAATTCCAGCTGATTGTGGATTTTTTTTATATTGTACTGTTGCAAAACTTCATTTTTGTTTGTGTACACTGTCATGAATTTGGAATATGTGCAACTATTTATTTATTCTATGATTTGAAAGTCTCATAAATAACGCTCCATTTTGTGTTATCAAACATATATATGTAGTGACTTTCCTCAATAAAATACTTAGTTTGATCTTGAGAACCCGGATAATTCAGGCCGCTCATATATTACAAAAAGATAAGAATAGGCTACGAGTTTAATAAATTCCCTAGAACTCACTACCCTAAACTATCGAATTTGTCTACATTCTAAGAGTAAATGGCGAGGGTACATTATTGGGCATAACGTACCATATCGTTGTTATAGGTTTCGGCCCCACCATGGATTTCTATGTTTGTGCGTGTAATGTTATATTAGTTGTTACGATTTGAGAATACAGTTGAACTTATGGAATAAATAGGATTAAAATTTATCATGCTATGTTTTATCAACAATAAAAAAAATTTGCTACATTTTCAGTGAACATTAAGTTACCTTCACAGTCACAATGCATATCTACTTATGTACTCGATGTAATTTTCTTCCATCAAGCACCTATTGATGACATGTTTTATCTTACAATAGTTATTAACCATTTTCTAGGAATATATTAATGCTATTCTGTTAAGCAACATCATATTCAAACTTTCTAAATGAAGTTAGTTTATTGAAACTAAATGTAGATGTGTTGCGACGATTGTTCGGATTGAAATGGAACCGCAACAAATGATTCAGTGTGGCATTAGGATGTCTAACTAGGGAAGTCCTTATTTAAGAAAGTTCAGAACTAGAATTGGATTGGTAATATAGTCTTCATCTTTTAGGGAACCTAGGAGGAATGACGTTAAATAGTGGCTGCCAGTGTCCTGTGTTTCGGCCGAGGGCTTTGAGCCAAAACCGCCTTGCTGCAAATCAAATACGCAAACCAACAATGGCTATTAACAATAGATTCTTTCTGATATGGAAATTTCATGTACGTATGCTCCTTCCTTTCCTAAGGTTTGGTCGTGCATCTTGAACATTTTAGTAGATATAATTTTTGGATTTCCGCACGCATAAGTTACAGATTCTAGATTGTGCTTCACTGTCATATCATGGTTATTAGTAACTTCTTCTTTTGACCCAAAAGATGCGATCATCAAAAGCAGTTTGGATCATCTTCAAACTGCATCTTCAAGATATAGGCATAAAAACATGTAGATAATGGAGATTTCTATTATTTGTAAGTTGTGGTGTTTAAGTGTTCATGAACAATGAGTTATGAGACATGCCCTTTAGTGCGAAATAGCATGATTTTTTTATGCACAATTGTGTTGTTGGTTTATATGCTGATAACCTGCTCATAAGACACAAGCTCTATCTAAGGTCTGCACAATCAAGGGCTTGACAAACACCTCTTTAAAAGGAATGTTATAGTTCAGAATTGGTACAGATTATTGTGCCAAATAATGTCCACGATAGTAATTTCAATTGTCCTTACTTTGGTTTCCGTCCTAAATCGCAGTAGAGCTATTTTTGTTATCGAAATAGCGTGGGCATCACGTTCTCCTTCAAAAGATTAATATAGTTGGCTTTGGGCTAACCACCGTGAAGAACAAAGAAAATTATGAAAACCGAAAGCCAACATAATACGCCAAGGCCATACACATCAGTCGCATATATCAAAGACTCAGTGTACTAACGGCAGGTGAAATAAGTTATTTTTTTTTTGTGGCCATGTTAAATGTTGATTTGTTAGACTTCTTTGTGTTGAACACTTTCTTTTCTCTTTTCATTTGTGTGTTACACAATTAGGTAGCCTCCAGGCTTCTTTACATACTTTATCAATGATCGTTGACCATGTACCAACATCAAATAGTTATCACATCTATGCTAAAATAAACAGATGTAGCAATAGCCCGTGCCTAAACCATTTAGAACAGCATACATGCCTTTCTACTCAACAATCCAGTTTTGCGCATAACAAGGGTAACTATTCCTTTTTAGCTATTTGGTTTTACGTCGGCACTTCAGACCTGATTTATAACCTGAACTAAAGATGTTTTATTCGTGCCTTTTGTCGTATCAACAGTGTTAGCTGTCGGCAAAACCCTGCAGTTACAACCAAAGAAACATAGTGGTTTGTGATGATTTAAAGTTCCAAAGATGTAATTTTCCTGGATGCTATAGCCGTTGTGGGGAATGCAACACGAGCTGCTTCGTGTATACAGTTTTTGATAAACTACTCACAAAACTTTGATGAACTATAACATTTTGCTTCATTTAGTTTCTTTCATTGTGTTCATAGTTTCTTTCAAGTATTGTATACAAACGTCCCGCATCGAAGCGCGGGTATCAAATACTTGTTGGTTGTATAAATGGAGGAAAGAGAAAATAATATTTTAATAAGAGATTGGGTTGTGAGAGGTTGTGATAAACATAGTCTAATAAAATGATACAAAACATATGTATTTAAAAGGGTAAATGTCATTTATTACCAACCTACTTTCTCTTTTGTACTGTTATGACCAACTTACTTTTTTCGTACTCATTATACCCACGTACATTCAAATTTTGTTCGGTATCACCAATATGACCATAAAATGTCTATATTACCATTGTCTTCTTTAACATATTTACAATTATAATTTTTTTAAATCTGAATTTTTTAAAAAGTAAGTACTTTAACAAATTTAAATTTTTTTACCAAAAAATTAAAAAAAATTATAAAATATTTTTTACGTTATTTTTAGTAAAAAAATAATTTTTTTTTACAAAAATTTTTTTAAAAAAATTCGCACTTTTTAAAATCTAAATTTTTTTAATTTTTTTTTAATTTTTTCGTACTTTTTAAAATTTTAAATTAGATTTTTAAAAAAAGTTTCCCTGGTAGGATGGTAACTACTTAGACACTAAACTAGTTGTCAGAGGTGTACTACTATCCTGTTGATGCCTAGTACAATACCATCTTACCCGACCAGTAAGAATTACCAAACTCGGATGGGGATTATTAGTCCCAATAGATCTATTTAGTCACTCGCGCTTACTTAACCAGCCATTCGGTCAAAGGTAATTAACGGTTCATGATAATTCGGGCAGTAGTGGTCTAAACGCTACTTAGGCAACACGTAAACGGGGAAATTCTCACGTATAGTACAAGTTTCTAATTTTAAAAGCAAGCAATGTTTCTCACCCCAAGTCATAAAATATTTATTCAAAACGAGTAAAAGTGGGAATATGAACTCACCTTAAGCAAGTAGTGAGCAAATAATTCAACAGAGATAATAACGATATCGAACGAATCTAACTGCGACCTAATTAAAAGATGCACTTCAGAAACGAGAAATAAATACGAAACATCGAATAAGACGCTTAACGAAAATAGATATCCATAAGTGTTTGCGCTT
This sequence comes from Tanacetum coccineum, assembly GCA_026074375.1. Taxonomy (NCBI): domain Eukaryota; kingdom Viridiplantae; phylum Streptophyta; class Magnoliopsida; order Asterales; family Asteraceae; genus Tanacetum; species Tanacetum coccineum. Next base: position 46,915 of record BQNB010013371.1, on the reverse strand, counting down.
TAGTTTATATAGTAAAACGTGACATTAAGAAAGTATACGGTTTTATAGTTACGTTAACGATAGACCACTATCGACAATTTCTAAAGGAGTCAATATTTAGGCAAAATCTCCTCATTTTTTTGTTGTGTTTTACATTTTTTGTAATTTGGTCTTTTACTAGAATATGAAATCCAAAAAATTTGATAAATCAACTGAAATTAGGTAAGTTCATAGCAATACAATAAAAAATATTTTTGAAAATGCCATAGAATGGTAATTATTTATTAAGAAAACAATCAGTTAGGACGCGAAGTATGATTCGATATGCCAAACCAACAAAATAACACAAAAAGTGACCTTGCAGTTAAGGCGACAATTCAATAACATTAAATATCTAACTTTAATTAGACCCGTAACCAATAACATTGTCATTATCGAGTTCGGTCAAAACAACCCAGGCAAATACTTTAACTCAGACCACGACAATCTTATCAAGTTCGGAACAGTCGGGTCAACCGAGAACCCTACGAGCACCGCTTATACGTGCAATGTTAGGTCATTAAAGCTGCTAGAGTCATTAAATCATTAAAAACATGATGCATAACCAACATTTTAATGATTAAGAACGTTAATAAAAGACTTTGTAAATAAAAGGCTTTTAATATGGCAATGTAAGAAAGCTCATTCTAAAAGGCTTTTTAAAATAGTGAATAGGCTTTTTACAATCTTGAACCATTGTTCTTTATATGACTAATGACTAAAATGGGACGTAACAAAAGAGTACGTACTATGTCTAAATTTTAACAAATACACGAATTTGAATATTGGCTTCCCTTGTTTTGGTTGGCCTTTTTATCTTATTTTTCGTAAGGAAGTATTGGCTCTAAAAATATTCCTAACCGACTTGAAACTATACCGCATCTTCTCTATAGTTTGCATGAGATTTTGGAGTATTTCTAGCTGAGATCATTGATTGTGTGTGATCTTATGTTAGGATAATTATGTGATATTTTTTATCCCATTTTTAAGACGTTAACAATTATTAATCATGTCATAATTAGCCGTTCGATTCGTATTGGTAATTGAGTTTTATCGATGGCTAGTTAATAACTCTGTTGAGGTTAATATCACAAAAAGGTTACAAAGTTTGCGTAAAATGTTCGCCTAAGTTACTAAAGTTTTTTTCGTTACAAATAGGTTACTCAAGTATATGGGTGAATTTTTTCAAAGGTCACTAAGCCAAATATTAAGCCTCCTTGTAAAGGTTCAGTAACTCAAATAATAAAAACGTATACTTGAGTAACCTTTTTGTAAATTGTTTTAAAGGTTCAGTAGCCCAAATAATAAACCCGTATACTTGAGTAACCTATTTGTAACGAAAAAAACTTTAGTAACTTAGGTGAACATTTTGGAAAACTTTAATAACGTATTTGTATATTAACCCTTAATCTTTGTTCTTTTTTAATTAGATAGGCAGATAGATTTTATAGGGAAAATAAATATGTGTTGAGTAAATTTTTTTCTTTCTTCCTAAGAGTTTGTTTATAATTATAAAACCTACTTATTTAGGACAAAAACGTTCTTTTTTTCCTGGCTAGATACGTGATGATTTTTTTATATTATGACAAACACAACTTTTTAGGCTTTTATTAAGTAATAAAAATTGGTATTTATGTTGAATATAAAAATTATAATTAATCCACAAATCTATTTGTAGCTGGTAATTAAATAATAGCTTTATTTTAAATCGTTAATTGTATATTGTATATAAACAACAATTTGTAGCTAGTGAATAGTAACTTTTTTCCTTTCTATATTTATAATTAATCCACAGATCACTTTGTAGCTGGTAATTAAGTAATAGCTAGTGAATAGTGCAGTATTTTTTTCCCTATCTATACTAGTTTTAATCCCCGGGCACGCACGAGGTTTGTACATTATGTTTTTTTAAATATATATATAATTTTTATTTTTTCTGTTTTATAAGTTATGAAAGTTTAAGGGTTTTTTTTAAAGTTATAATAAAATTTGTAAATTTATAAATTTACACTAAGATTCAACTCTATATCATTATTTAAAATTAAACCACTAAACTTTTATAAATTATTTCCTCTTTTTTTCAAGTTTTTGTTTTTATAAATTTGACATGTATATTTTTATGTGTTTTTTTTCCATTAGATTTCTCCTCTAAAATAATGTCAATTTTGGTAGTATTTAAGCTTTTTAATTAAACATATATTCAAAAATAATAAAAAATTAGAAGCATCATACCTAATAAGGAAAGATTATTTTTTTTAAATGCAAAAGTCAACACTTTTTGTTTTCCTTTATAGGTAAAATATTTATAGTAATAATACGTGGTGTCTAATTTTGTACCAAAATTCAGAATACGTTTTTATTATTTGGCTAGTATAAGAAGATGTATAGATGTGTTAATCACATGTTACTATTGGTTAACGTAGCTGCTCTTTAACTCATAATGGGCAATACACATTAACTACCTAGATTACGCAGATAGTTATGTAGTACTAAACCTTGACAAGTCCCTTAAGAACTATAAAAATTTCTTGGTTAGGATGAGGAGGGTGAGAAGGTCAGTTCCCAACGACGGTGAGTTAACAAGTGAAAATCATTGTAATATTATTTTAAAGTATCGTGGGACAAAATTGACGTTTAAAATGAACACACATGACTATTACTTACATGGGTATAAGGACAACAGTGACAAAATGTGGGAATTGAGAATATCAAAGGATAAAGTTAAGAGGTCTGAGAAAAAAAAAAAAAAAAAAAAAAAAATTCAAATCCGACAGGCATTGGCCTTACGTATACAAAACTAAAAGGTCTAAAAATCAATAGAGGCAGCCTTATATCAGTGTTTAGTTTTGGATACGTAAGGCCAATGCCAGCCGGATTTGAATCCCTCAGCCTCTTAACTTTATCACTTGATATTCTCAATTCCCACAATTTTCCACTGTTGTCCTTTTAAAAATGTAAGTAATAGTCATGTGTGTTCATTTTAAACATCAATTTTTTCCCACGATACTTTAAAATAATATTACATAGGTTTTCACTCGTTAACTCACCGTTGTTGGGAACTGACCATTCCACTTTACTCATCCTAACCAAGAAATTTTTATAGTTCTTAAGGGGCTTGTCAAGGTTTAGTACTACATAACTATCCACATAATCTAGGTAGTTATTATCGTCTGCCATTATGAGTTAAAGAGCAAGCTAGTAAACCACTAGTAACTTATGAATCAACATATATACAACAATTCTATAATAGCCAAAATAATAACTAAAATTTAAGGTTGCGTTTATAGTTGGAGGAAGACACTCATGGCACGTCTAGTTGAAATTGTTTTTCACAAAATGTTTTGTAAAAAAAAGTGTTGGAGATTGCTTTCAAATTATCCACAAAATAAAAAATTTGCATTTACAAATCTAATAAAGGAAACTAAAAGATAAGAATAATCATTTTTAACTTTTGTAAGTTGGAAAAAAAATCCAATTTAAATTTTGTTACAAAATTAGACACCACGTATTATTCTTATAAATATAGAAAGGAAAAAAATTACAGTACTATTCACTAGCTATTACTATTTAATTATCAGCTACAAATTGATTTGTGATACTTATAATAAGAAAGGAAAAAAAGATTAATTATTCACAGCGGCTACAGACACTTTACGATTTAAAAATAGAGGCTATTATTTAATTACCAGAGTTTCATACAAATAGATTTTTGGATTAATTATAATTTTTATATTCAACATAAATACAGTTTTTATTACTTATAAAAGTTAAAATTTTTGTTTGTCTAATATAAAAATCCATGACGTATCTAGCAAAAAAAAAGATGTTTTTGTCTAAATAAGAAGGTTTTATACATAATAGCCAAACCTTCGGATAAAAAATTACTCAACCACCATATTTATTTTCGGAACCGCTATATAATCTATCATACTATCAAATTAAAGAAGAACAAAGCTTAACTAGCATCATAAAATCAATTAACCAATGGAAGCACGGCTAATTATGACATGATTAATAATTGTTAACGTCTTAAAAAAAGGGATAAAAAATATCACATATTTATTACTCCTAATACAAGATCACACAATCAGGGGTGGAGCTAGTAGGGTGACTAGTGGGTGCCGAGCCACCCCTAATCATGACCGGCCTCCTTTAACTAAAAATCATGGTTTCGTCTCTGCACACAATCAACGATCTCAGCTAGAAATACTCCCAAATCACATGCAAACCTAATATAGTTTTAATAGGCAAGATGTCGTAAGATTTCAGGCGGAGTAATATTTTTTAAAGAGTCCAATACTTCCTTCCGAAAAATAAGATAAAAGGCAATAAAACAAGGGAAGCCAATATCAAATTCGTTATCTTGTAAAACTTTAGACATGTAGGTACTCTTTTGTTACTCCAATTTAGTCAATAGTCATATAAAGAGAAAAATAAGTATGCATGCATGAGTTAGTTTCTTACATGGATAAAATCAAACATCATAGAATTATGAATTAAAAACAGCAAGTCATACAAAAATACCATACCTCCAAAAATATTACTAGATTGTACGGACAATGTGAACAAAAACTTTTAGATAATCCTGATATAGAATAATGGGACCTTTTTCTTTTTCAATAGGATTGCATAGGCTAATGGGTTATTTATATATTTCAAATTATGTTTAATAAGGCGGCATGTATTGATAAAAAGCAACTATTCCATATCAAATTTGGTATGTTTTTATATTATTTAAACCTGCGTTCTTAAACTTTTTAACTCGGTCATGCTAATATACATATGGCTAATCACATAGTATTGCATGGTTGCTGGGCATAAACATGTGACGTTTTTGGGTCATGTCCATGTAAGTGTTTGTTGGATTTTTATATCTATTTAACCATTAAATATATCACGAGTACGCAGCGGAAAGATTAAATAAAACACGTAGAGAATATGTAATTAACAAAGGGATCAAGATAGCGTACCTTTTAGCAATTAACAAACACCGTTGTTGAATATACGCGTGTGTATAAATCGAATACCACGTAAACTAAACAAATTATCAACTTCGAAAACCCTCTAATGGTGAGCAATAAAACACATAGCACGTCACCGAGATACTACCGAATGCTAGTCCTTTCTTCACGAATAAAACAACAAAACACAATGTTCATGTTTTAGATCTTGGCGTCATACGATCGAATCTCATAATTATAACAGATTGTATGTATAAAGTGAAGTTATATGCAGATGCAATTAAATATATTACATGCATATTAACTATTACATGTATACGTAGATATAATGCAAACATTTAGATTCTTGTTCTTTGATTTGCCGAACAGGGAGAAAACAAGAAACATAATTAGTTGTTACCTGTATCGTAGGTTCAAAAGGGTTGTGAGTCGATTGACCCTTTATTGTATGTATAATTCTTATATCACATAGACCGAAATATGAAAGTAATAAGAGTATAAAAAACCCCAAATGACCTGGTTTTTCAAGTTATAATACAACACCTCCTTAAGTTTCATTAATTTACACTCTCCTCCCTTATACCCTTTTAGTTTGACCGGTCTTAATATTTCGTGAAACATATTAATATAATTAATATACAACTATAATAATTAGGCATTAATAAAAGTATCATCTGTGTATACGTGTGTCGGCCCCATAGCTCAGCGTAATTTCCCCTACATATATTAATTGTGATATATTACATATCACCAATTGCTCCCACTTGAACATTGTCTCAAATAATAAAATAACAATGTAAGCGTCTAGCCACACGCCATGTTCCCAAAATACTTGAGTGACTTCCATAAAGTCACAGATAAAATGATTATAAGAAATTTACAATCCCTATCTTTTTTTCGATTGCGTTTAAAAAAAGATATGGATTCTAATTCATTGCGGGGGGGGGGGGGGGGGGGGGGGGGGGGTGGGGGGGGGGGGGTGGGGGGGGGGGGGGGGGGGGCATTATGTAACTATTTTGTTTCTCGTAAAATATATTAACATGATTACGCTAAAAATCATTGGAGACTTATCTACATTGAGTTTTGTGGTGCGTCCACACATACATCTGATTAACCCTACGAGGTACGCCCAGTGGTCATCCATTAGTTCAAGAAGTCTATTTGGGAAGGTGGTACAGGGCTTCAAACTAATTGAAGAAAAAATTCTTAATTGACTACAAGGGGCAAGTTTCTATGCTTCAAAATCACTTCTGAAAATAGTCCTTCTTGAGATAAACTAAAACCATATCCTAACACCAAATCCTTGCACCTCTTTATAGTAGAGGAGCTGCTTACATAGGTTTGCCTTCTAATGGGTTTCAAGATCTTGAGATTCTAGCATATGGGTTTCAGGGAAGCTTAAAGATTAAATGTTTAAACCATCAACATAGCATCCACTTGATGAGGACGTGTTTACAAAGTTGATATCTACAAAAAGAACCGCATATTTGGATGATACCAAAAAGGATGAGAGAAAGACTAGAGAGATATGGTTTGCAGCTTATTATGTGTTGTGACATAGTCAAGGATTTTAATTCTTATCTTAAGTCAAGGGAAGCATTAAAGATTTTGTTTCATTTAGGGAGATGATTACATCTCAACTTCAGGGAAGCTTTGGCTTTAGGAAATGAAGATTCGTAGAGACTTTGTTTTGTTTTGTCATCATCAAATAGGGGAAGATTGTTGGGATTCTTGATTTGATGAGACAAAGTGAATAAAAGAATGAAACATGATGAAAACAAGAAGGACCAAAATTGTTATCATGAAGTTCTACAAGATGTAGAAGAAAATAAAGATTTGGTCAAATAAGATAAGAATGAATATTAACTGAGAAGATAATTAATTGATTCTCTTATTAATTAGTTTACCTTTGTAAGCCTAAGACTTCCTTATGTCTATAAAAGGAGGTCCAAGGCATTTAGAAAAATCCATACCATACGAAAACTAGAGCTCTCCCTCCCAATGAGAGTCTAGATAGTTAGCAATAGCAAGTCGGGACTGATGAGAGTCGAATATAGCACCATAGTTAGTTGGTTAAATAGAAGAGATAGACATGTAAAAAAGATAAGTAATTAAAGAAACCCCCCAAGACGCTACGCTAAATGGGTGAGGCCCCCCCCCATATCGATGGGTTAAAAAGGGAAACGTTCAATAAAGAAAACCTTATGATAACTTTGATTGTGTTCTTTATCATTCCACTGCGTGTTATCAATCATTGTATATTGTTCATCCAAGAAATAAAAGATCAAATCCATCTTGAGGCTATAAACGATCTGATCAGATTACATGTTTGGGCCTTAAGGTGATGGGCGGGATATAGAGAATAAAATATAAACAATAAACAACAAAACTAACAAAAAACCACGAAACCAAGAAACACGACAAAATAGAGAAGTTGCATAATTGCATCATTCCTCCCCGCATCAGCAACCTTAAGTTTCAGTTATTATTTTGGCTATTATAGAATTGTTGTATATATGTTGATTCACAGGTTACTAGTGGTTTACTAGCTTGCTCTTTAACTCATAATGGCAGACGACAATAACTACCAAGATTACGCGGATAGTTATGTGGTACTAAACCTTGACAAGTCCCTTAAGAACTATAAAAATTTCTTGGTTAGGATGAGGAAGGTGAGAAGGTCAGTTCCCAACGCACGTGAGAGTTAACTAGTGAAAATCATTAATATTATTTTAAAAGTATCGTGGAAGAAAATATGAAGACGTTTAAAATGAACACACATGACTATTACTTACATGGGTATAGGGACAACAATGACAAATTATGGGAATTGAGAATATCAAAGGATAAAGTTAAGAGGCAGTAGGGATTCAAATCTGGTCAGGCATTGGGCCTAAACGTATACAAAACTAAAAGGTCTAAAAATCAATAGAGGCATCCTTATATCCACGTTTAGTTTTGGATAAGTAAGGCCAATGCCCGCCGGATTTGAATCCTCAGCCTCTTAACTTTATCATTTGATATGTCACATTCCCTACAATTTGGCCACAGTGTCTTTTATAATACATCACCATTGAAGTAATAAGCCCATGTGTGTCATTATAAATGAGTTAATTTTCTCCCACGATACTTTAAAATAATATTACATAGATTTTCACTCGTTAACTCACCATCGTTGGGAACTGACCTTTCCACTTTCCTCATCCTAACCAAAAATTTTTTATAGTTCTTAAGGGACTTGTCAAGGTTTAGTACAACATAACTATCCACATAATCTTCGTAGTTATTATCGTCTGCCATTATGAGTTAAAGTGCAAGCTAGTAAACCACTAGTAACCTGTGAATCAACATATATACAACAATTCTATAATAGCCAAAATAATAACTAAAACTTAAGGTTGCGTTTATAGTTGGAGGAAGACACTCATCGGGCCTTTCTAGTTGAAATTGTTCTTTTCATAAAATGTTTTATACAAAAAAGTTGTTGGAGATTGCTCTCAAATTTTATCCACAACAAAAGAAAATGTTGGCATTTCATAATCTACTAAAGGAAACTAAAAGATAGGAATAATCATTTTTAACTTTTGTAAGTTGGAAAAAAAATCTAATTGAAATTTTGTTACAAAATTAGACACCACGTATTATTCCTATAAATATAAAAAGGAAAAAAAATACTATACTATTCACTAGCTATTACTATTTAATTACCAGCTACAAATTGATTTGTGGATTAATTATAAATATAGAAAGGAAAAAAGCTAATATTCACTAGCTACAGACAACTTTACGATTTAAAATAAAGCTATTATTTAATTACCAGCTACAAATAGATTTATGGATTAATTATAATTTTTATATAAATACAATTTTTATTACTTATAAAAGTTAAAAAAATTTGTTTGTCTAATATAAAAATCCATCACGTATCTAGCAAAAAAAAGATGTTTTTGTCTAAATAAGAAGGTTTTATACATAATAACCAAACCTTCGGAGAAAAAATTACTCAACACATATTTATTTTCTCTATATAATCTATCTACCTATCCAATTAAAGAAGAACAAAGATTAACAACTAGCATCGTAAACTCAATTAACCAATAGAAGCACGGCTAATTATGACATAATTAATAATTGTTAACGTCTTAAAAAAAGGGATAAAAAATATCACATAATTATTACTCCTAACATAAGATCACACACAATCAGGGGTGGAGCTAGTAGGGTGACTAGTGGGTGCTGAGCCACCTCTAATCAACCTACTTATCTCACGAGTTACTTATATTACACGCCGCTTTTCTACTAGTTTTTTACCTTTGCCCCCTTATCACTATAACGTTTTGCGTTAATCACGACCGGCCTCCTTTAACTAAATATCCTGGTTTCGCCTCTGCACACAATCAACGATCTCAGCTAGAAATACTCCAAAATCTCATGCAAACCTAATATAGTTTTATAGAGAAGATGCGGTATAGTTTCAAGTCGGAGTAATATTTTTAGAGCCAATACTTCCTTCCGAAAAATAAGATAAAAGGCAATAAAACAAGGGAAGCCAATATCAAATTCGTTATCTTGTAAAACTTTAGACATGTACGTACTCTTTTGTTACTCCAATTTAGTCAATAGTCATATAGAGAGAAAAATAAGTATGCGTGCATGAGTTAGTTTCTTACATGGATAAAATCAAACATCATAGAATTATGAATTAAAAAACATCAAGACATACAAAATACATACCTCCAAAAAGATTACTAGAATGACGAATGTGATCGAAACTTTTATATAATCCTGATATAGAATAATGGGACATTTTTCTTTTTCAATAGGATCGCATAGGCTAATGGGTTATTTATATATTTCAAATTATGTTTAATAAGGAGGCATATATTGATAAAAAGCAACTATTCCATATCAAATTTGGTATGTTTTCTATATATTACTCGTTCTTACTTTTAACCGTGTCATGCTAATATGCAGACGGGCTAATAACTATAGTTTGCATGGTTGCTGGGCTTAAACATGTGACGTTTTTGGGTCATGTCCATGTAAGTGTTTGTTGGATTTTTATATCTATTTAACCATTAAATATATCATGAGTACGCAGCGGAAAGATTAAATAAAACACGTATAGAATATGTAATTAACAAAGGGATCAAGATAGCGTACCTTTTAGCAATTAACGAACACCGTTCTTGAATATACGCGTGTGTATAAATCGAATACCACGCAAACTAAACAAATTATCAACGTAGATAACCTCTATGGTGAGCATACACTACACGTCACCGAGATACGTAACGATGCTAGTCCTTTCTTCACGAATAAAACAACCCAACACAATGTTCATGTTTTAGATCTTGGCGTCATACGATCGAATCTCACAATTATAACAGATCGCATGTATAAAGTGAAGTTATATGCAGATGCAATTAAATATATTGCATGCATATTAACTATTACATGCATACGTAGATATAATGCAAACATTATGATTCGTGTTCTTTGATTTGCCAAACAGGGAGAAAACAAGAAACATAATTAGTTGTTACTTGTATCATAGGTTCAGAAGGGTTGTGAGTCGATTGACCTTTTGTATGTATATCTTATATCATGTAGTCTGATTTATGAAAGTTAGGGGAGTATATATAACCTAATGACTTGGTCTCCAAGTTATAATACAACACCTCCTTAAGTTTCATTAGTTTACACTCTCTATTCCCTTATACCCTTTTAGTTTGACCGGTCTTAATATTTCCTGAAACATATTAATATAATTAATATACAATATATTAATTACATTAATAAACATATCCTCTGTGTATACGTGTGTGCCCCCATAGGCTCACGTCATTTTTCGGACATATATTATTTGATATATGTACATATCCCAACAGCTCCCACTTGGACATGTCTCAAATAATATAATAACATTGGTAAGCGTCTAGCAACACGCCAATGTTCCTATAAATACCTGAGTGTACTTCCATAAAGTCACAGTTAAAGGATTTAAGTATTTACAATCCCTTTCTTTCCGATACCGTGTTAAAAATAGATATGGATCTAAGTCATTCCATTATTTAACGATTTTATTTATCGTATATATGATTAATCATGATTACCAAAAAACATTGAGACATATCTACCTGAGTTTTGGGTGCAGCCACACATACATCTGATTAACCCTACGAGGGGCCCAGCTGCATCATACTTCAACTATTAAAGGAATAAATTCTTAATTGACTACAAGTGTCAAGTCATATGCTTCAAAATCACTTCTGAAAATAGTCCTTATTAGCTACCTTATTCAGGATAACTTAAACTACATCAAGAAGGATTATCCACACATGCAAGGCCTACTTGCATCTCAAGTCTAAGGATTTAGTAAATAAAATCACTTACAAGATTCATTTAATGACGTTGATCCATAAAGTGATGATCTTGTTAGTTAGGGAAGTTCAATATTCATCTTATGAACATCATGTGAGTTTGGCGGACACTTCCTTTAATATCCAAGATATCACCAATCACTCAGACTTGTCTTAGTTCAACAATATTCCCACATTGTTGATCGACAACAGACTAATTTAGAATAATAACTATTATTATTCATGGATTTAAACATGCAAATATATGACACAATTTATATTAAATATAACCACATACCATGTATCATTATCATTAATAAAATTTTCTAAACATCCCTTATCCAAATACTAAATAGATCAAATGCATGATAATTCTAGTTGACAAATTATGCCTCAAGATACGATGATCGTACTTGCTGACAAGGCATAGATTCCATTAATTTCAACTAGCTTTGATCTTTCAGAATTTTGAGAATACATATCTCAAGAATTTAATTAATGAAGTTCTTGGATATCTATGATGCTTGTTTATTTATACAAATATTTCAATATTAACACACTATATCTCATAAGGTGTGTGACATCAACTATTGACAACAATCATCTTTCGCATCTTCCAAACGTGTAAAGTATTCTTATTCTTTAATGTATAATGCAACTATGCTCTCAGTTGAGCACAACTAGTCAACATGGTCATGATCAAAAAATGAAATCATACCATCACTAGTATTGAGTGTCATCTCAATTCGATTTAGCTCCTGTGTAACAAACAAACCTATGCTTGAAAATCCATAAACAATGAATATTTCTTTCATAATATGTTTGGACACCTCATGAACTCCAAGTTCATTGGTTTATTCTAATTGCACAATAAATTGTTGTAATATATATATATCCTTAGATTTTCATTACAATGGACAAATCCATAATCTAAGAAGAATTCCAAATCCAAACATATTCTATTAAAATATTCAATTTAATGATTATCTAATAACTTTCGATTAAATACCAATGTTGTCAAATCATCTTGCATTTATGCATGATACAACTACTTTCCTACACAATATGATGTACATAATGAATCCTTTAATCCAACTTAAGATTTCATTCATGTTCCATCTTATCAAAAGATATGTATCCATTGAGACTTTCTAAATGATATGTCAAATTGTGTTAGATTTATATACCGCATATGTTCATAGCAATAAAAATATTATTTCAAGGTTGTGTATTTAATTTCCTAAATCTTTCAGGTGAAGGAAACCTAAACATAATATTCCCACTAGCTTTTAGAAATACTGAGGAGTTATCTTTATTTAACAATAAACATAAGATTATTCTCCTAGATGCTTGCAATGATCCATACTTGGATTCTTGCCGTTTGTACAACATTGTCCTTATGAGTTTGAAACCAAGAACCAAACCACTTGGGTTTTTCTTCTCTTTAAAGAAACTCATCTTAACTTCTCAGTCTAACCATTTAGTTAAAGATCAATCAAGTTACAAAAATGAATATCTTTATAGACAACATCTTAACACTCATAGTTTGAGTCATTAATCAAATTTAAAATTCAACAATGCATCTTAATGGTTTCACCATGATACCAAATTCAAAATTCAATAATGCATCTTTAATGATTAACAGGTTCACTATGATCCTGTGACTCATATTCTTCAATATTGATATAACATTTATCAATCAAGTATTTGAGGTATCCTTGCGGATCTATGAACAAAAATTATAACATTTAGAAGGTTATGTATTTTGTATTTTTATCTCTTTCAGATCTAAAAACGCTCTCACTTGCTTTTTGTAATTTTAGACTCTTCTATAATTACTTAGCATGCAGAGGGACATTACAAGATACATTGATAGTTCCTGAGTTTAGTTTGTTAATGTCATTCTTCATAAGACTTTTAACAATTTCAGAACTTCAATTTCTTAAGACTTAATGTGAGTCATCACATTCCATAATCATGATGGTGTCTTATTAACCTTCTAGGTTGGAGTTATTTTGAGTAAATACAAGACATACTCAATTTCAAACCTTGACAAATTTGGAGGTAAAATATTTAAGTTATCAAAATCAAATAATTTCAAAGAATTTGATTCAACACTCTAGACATACCATGAATATGTGGTATTCTATGAGTAATTTTATTGTGAGACTTTATCACAATCTTTTAAATAACTTAATACTCTTTAGGTCACATACTTATCAATTGTGTCAAACAAAATTGAATATATAGTATTTAAAAACCTATTTGCATGCAATAATGTATACGGCTTTAACTAGTTCAAGAACTCTATCCATGTTAACTATACATTATTTTGCCTTTGAACAATTCAAGGACTTTTGTTCATGTCATAGCCAGAAGATATAACTTACTTTATGTTATACGTTTTTCAACAATTAAAGGACCTCATGTTTATTAATTTATATTAAACATAAACATATTTAACTAAAGTAATTCTGAACAGCAACTATTGACTTCAATAGTAATTCCAAGTTAAACAAGATTACTTCATTATTTGGGACATTCCAAGAGCACATAAACATTTTATTTGAAGTAGTCTTTAAATCGAGATTACTTCATTATTTTGGACATTCCAAAAAAGCACATAAACATTCTACTTGAAGTAGTCTATAGTCTATAAATTAAGATTACTTCATTATTTTGGACATTCCAAAAACACATAAACATTTTACTTGAAGTAGTCTTTAATTCATATCTCGACATATTGTTTCTTACCTTACGGTCAAGAGAACCTTTAATCATATTGCTTTTGTCATGTGTTGTACCTTGCATACAATAAAGATTTCTCCCACTTGTGCATGGCACAACATCATACATGTAGTCAAACAATCACGACATTCGTTTGTTTATATGGACAATATGACCCGAACTCGATAACCCGACAATGTTATTGGGTCGGGTTAAAGTTAGATAATTAATGTTATCGGATTATCGCCTTTGCGGCAAGGTCACTTTTTGTGTTATTTTGTTGGGTTGGCATATTGAATCATACTTCGCGTCCTAACTGTTGGATCTTTGCGTTTTTGGCATGTGAACTTGATGTTGATGACTCGTAAACTGATTGAGATTGACTAGACTTTTATTTAGCTCGTCTTTTTGTATCTCCTAAAAATCATGCAAACTTGAAAGAGAATTTTGAGTCCGTGCCTAGTTCAGATAGAAGCTAATATTGAATCATTAGATACGTTTAGTAGTGAGATTTAAAAAAAGCTATAGTAGATTGGGAAGGAACTCATATTTTAAAAAAGCTATAGTGGTGATGATGTTGTATAAAGATGAAGATAAAAATGAAAGAAAAATGTTTATGGGTTTAACCAAAGATAGTTTGACTTATAAAAAATAGGGTAGTTGAGAATTACAATGAGTATTTCTAAAAAGTTTGAAAATAAAGTAAAAAATTGTGTTAAAGTGGGAAGGATAGGAATAACCTCCCGTGCAAGGCACTTGAGGGGAGTTAATGTAGAAAGATAACCGGGATGGACAGTGTAGTTTGATTATAAGGATAAATTTGGCGATAAAAAAATTATAAGGGCTCAATCAGTGATTTGGCCCAAACCACAAGAACGAACATTGTAATTTACTCTAAAATGAATTGAAATATGATTATCTCTATCTTCTTTTATTGGCTGTTTTTTCTTTAACGAGTCTACTTACTTTCGAGTTTATCATGGAGTATATGTAGTATCTGTTTATATTTTACCTCCTCGATACTCTGTTCTGGTGGAACTGCATATGTTGTTGTTCTTTCATCTGTGGATATACGTATAATGAGAAAAAAAGTTAATGTTCACTAGCTACAAATTGTTACATACTCTACAATTTTACAATTTAAAATAAGGTCATTATTTACTAGCTAGAAATTGATTTGTGGATTAAAATTATAATTTGTATTCAAAATAAATACAATTTTACTACTTATTAAAGTTAAAAGTTTTGTTCGTCTAATATTAAAATTCATCAGGTATAAAGCAAAAAGAAGATGTTTTCATTTAAATAAGAAGGTTTTATACAGTATATAACTAGTTATAAGTCTCGTGTACGCATATGGTTTGTACATGAATCACAAGTAGTTTAGATTCACGCACGAATTTTGATAATGGGTGCTATTTCCTTCATTAAAACTAATTACTAATAATGGTCTTTTTATTTGTACTTTTGTTTGAGATTAAAATCATAAAGTTTTGTAATCATGTGGAATAAGTATTATTGCATAACAAAATCCAAATAAAAACAAAAACCGGGGAAAAAAAAAAGTCTTGGAAAGAAAGTGTTTTGCATGAATCTGCCTCATCAATACAAAAATTAGCCATTTTAACCCGTTACACAACTTGCTCATTTTGCCACCTCGAGAAAACATGATTCTGTCAAAACAATAATTTCGTATCAGAAGGAGAAACTTTGATGTGCCCTTCAGGTCTTGTTAGAAGTGGTGCAAATTTCCATAAATATAATAGATCACGCAATGTGTAACCTTCTAGTTGTAAAGTATAAACAATTTAAAACATGTTGAGCATATGACACTAAAATTTTACAATTTGGTCTCCTAAACGATAGAAGCGTGTCCTATTAATTTTACAACTTTCTTTGAGATTGTTTGGGTGCTTTAGAGAAATCGCTATTCAAATATTTTCCATGACAATTGTTTGGAACTTTCTGAGTTTTTATATCGAAAATTTTCTTAATAGCCCTCTATAATACACTCTCTCATAAAGGAAGTCTTTGTCAGCATCAAACCAAACTAATACATATAGCGGATTATGAAATAAGCAGAAAATAAGATGATCACTACATTTCGTTCTAGGACCAGAAATGATCCATGTAAAAAGGATATCACAAAGAATCATCACTGCTCCAATCCAAGTGTTAAATTATTTCTTTTATTTTTAAAAAACAAATCAATCTTATCTTGTCTTTGGCTACCAAGGATGTTTATAATAAATCTCAACTGGTTGAGATTCATCAAAGATGCACCCACGATACAAAATGTTAATCAAGACCTCACAGACTTTCCAAAGAGCTGGACCAATCATCTTCATTTTGCGACTTCCTAGCTTCCACGTAATGCCACATTGCAGCGATAATTCTTGAGCTAGTATTAACCTCAGTTTCAAAAACTTCCATCAGAGCTAAAAAATGCTGGTGTTTTTCAGGCATGTAATTCATTTCCAGCGGTATATTCACTATAAACTATCCCCTCTCGGCGTTCTAGCAGTATCCCACAAAATTATTTGATTATCATATACAATCTCTTTGGTCCAATGAAACAATCACCCTTTTTAAAAAACCAAAACTTTTTGTGACACTTTGTATATTACAGAAGAAAAAAACCCATATTTTTAGTAAAACCAAAGGAAGCACCATTTATCAACAAAAAAAATCGCTTGAGTATCACATATCATAGCAGTGGACCACAATTTGCATGAGGTTTTAAGAACCTGTTCATAAACTTGAGCTCAAATTCATGTGCTGCTCCAAAGATGTACGGAGTATTTCCTAAAGAGTTAAACCTACACGGTTCGTGCTTGTGGCTTTATGTTGACCACGACCTTAGTCCTTGACCAAAAACTTGCACGTGACCTTAAGCGAGAAATGTTTTTCGCCGTTAGTCCCTCACTTTAACTGGGCCCACTAACCTTCGTTAAATCTCTTATGTATCATACATGTGGAGGGTATTATCATCATTTTACCAACTACTTCATCTCTTCTTTATCTATATATCTATATATCTATATCTCTACTACTTATAAAGATAATTTCCTTGATTTTCAACAGTTGACCTTGAAAGTTGAAAAACTTATATTTTAGGAAATATTGAAAAATTAAATACCTAATGCTGAAAGTTAAATGTTGAAAAACCCCAACATCACTCGTTCATTCTTATCTCTCTCTCTCTCTCTCTCTCTCTCTCTCTCTCTCTCTCTCTCTCTCTCTCTCTCTCTCTCTCTCTCTCTCTCTCTCTCTCTCTCTCTCTCACACACACACACACACATAAGAGCCGACCACCACCACGAGCTGACCATCACCACGAGCCGACCACCATAAACGGTATGAGGTTTTCTCTTACTTTTAGATTCATAGTTCTTACTATTTCTCTCTCTCTCTCCCTCTCTCCCTCCTCTCTCTCTCTCTCTCTCTCTCTCTCTCTCTCTCTCTCTCCTTCTCTCCTCCTCCTCTCTCCCTCTCTCCCTCTCTCTCTCCCTCCCTCCCTCCCTCCCTCTCTCTCTCTCTCTCTCTCTCTCTCTCTTACATAAGAGCCGACCACCACCACGAGCTGACCATCACCACGAGCCGACCACCATAAACGGTATGAGGTTTTCTCTTACTTTTAGATTCATAGTTCTTACTATTTTTTTGTGTTTTTTACCAGCCGTATACTTCGCCGGAAAAATCATACTCGTCGGAAAAAGGTTCGCCAGAAATAGCCTACGCCAGAGACAAACTCTGTCACACCCCCAAACGGGGACTGGACGGGATATGTGTCCGGGGGCGTGACGTTCATGAATATCTCAAGTACAAAGCATAAATAACGACCTCTAAGGGTACGTTTTGAAAATAAACACCGTTGCATTAATTTAAAATATTAATAAGTTTTACATCAAAAACATTTTAATGATTCAAGAGTTAATTGCTGAAAGCTTAATTGGGGTTTCAACAACGGTATGTAAAAAAACATAGATAAATTCTTGAAGAACGGTCTGGGCAAAAGACTTCACATAATTCAAGCAACGACATCCAAGCTAAGCACCTGAGAAAAACATGCCTAAACATCAACATAAATTGATTGGTTTAGTTCAAATATTATCAGTATGGACCACAAGATTATTAAAACGTATGTGACAGTTATAGGAGATACAACTTCACATAAAGAGGCATTTACGTTGCACTAAGTTCATGACACTGAAGCTAATTGGAAGGTAGCGTGTACATTTCCAAATAAGGTTTCCCTGGTAGGTGTACGACTAAGACACCTAATCTAGTTTCGAGGTGATATACATCCGTTGGCCTGTACAATTCGTCTTACCCGACCAGTAAGAATTACCAAACTCGGATGAGGATTATTAGTCCCAATAGATCTATTTAGTCACTCGCGCTTACTTAACTAGCCATTCGGTCAAAGGTAATTAACGGTTCATGATAATTCGGGCAGTAGTGGTCTAAAAGCTACTTAGGCAACACGTAAACGGGGAAATTCTCACGTATAGTACTTGTGTCCAATTTTAAAAGCAAGCAATGTTTCTCACCCCAAGTCATAAAACATTTATTCAAAACGAGTAAAAGTGGGGCTATGAACTCACCTTAAGCAAGTAGTGAGCAAATAATTCAATGGACGATATCGAACGAATCTAACTGCGACCTAATTAAAAGATGCACTTCTGAAACGAGAAATAAATACGAAACATCGAATAAGACGCTTAACGAAAATAAATATCCATAAGTGTTTGCGCTTTAGTTTATATAGTAAAACGTGACATTAAGAAAGTATACAGTTTATAGTTACGTTACGATATGTCTTACGACAAGTTTCTATTTTAAGAAAATTACTATTTTTAGAAAGTTTATATTTTAGGAAATTTCTATATTTCGGGACGTTAATACCGTCCCCTAATATACGATGATTCCATTTACCCTAAACGCATTAGTGAAACCTAAACGCCTACTTTCTAAGTCCGCCTCGCTCATAATACCAAAAGTTTCCATTTTTAGAAATTTACCGTTTAAGAAATCCGACATTACGTTTGTGACATTATTAAAAGTTCCTACTTAATATACTAACATTATTACTTGTTTCGCTAACATTTTAAAAGCTCAAAACATCTCGAAAGTGTCCGAAACACCATTTTCTATTTCCAATCAGCAAGCTATTTTTAGTATTTTCTCAAAAAAAACAACGTTTCAAAATTTATTTCGCCATAACTCGGCCGTTTTAAATCCGTTATTAAAGTTTGAGATATGAAAACCTATCTATTTGAAACAAGATTTTCAAAAACTACCTTCTCGTCTAAAGAAAACATTTTTAAGTGTCTGAAATCCTTAAAATGATTTCGGATAAGCAAGCACTCTTTTCGCAAACGCCTTGAAAAATCCAACCAAACTTCACAATAGTACTATATTAACCTAAACCCATTCACTACTAAACCAACCAACAAAACCACACTTATTCTATTCCTAATCTCATCACCATATTTGTTGCAACACACAAGAACACTCGATCTCACCAAGACTACAATATGAGTACATAAAAATACCAACATCTTTATTATTTATAAAAACTCACTTTATAAATTTTGAAAATCATAACACAAACATATGGATGTATAGATCTTGAACATATATACAAGAACATAAAGAAATCAAAGAAAAGAGTTAGGGTTTTACTCACAAAGATGAAGAAAAAGATGTACAAACAAAGATCTTGAAAGGAAGATGATAATCTTGATAAACCCAAAATATAAAACTAAACCCTAACTTATAAAACCTTGAAAATACTTGAAATCAAATGGAAACCTTCTTGGAATAACCTTGGATCATGTTAAAATTAAGTTTAGGATGTGTGAATCTTGATAGAAATTAAAAGTATGAATTGTTTGTGTGTGCCGTGAGCTAGGAAAAGAAAAGGAGAAAAGAAGACAATTTTTGCCTAATGAAATGAACTAAAAGGGATGTGTGTGTTTATAAGTGGGTATTTATAAGGCAAGGTTTAGGGTTTAAGGTAACCATTGGCTTGTGTCAAGTGCCTTGAGCCACTTTTATTGTCCTTGTGTACGTTTGAGCTAGCCAATGGAGGGCGAAGAACAAAAATCTTTGCTTTGGCTCCAAGATGAGCTCAAATGGATTACTAGTGGATTTGTGGTCCAAGTTTGGCATGTTAAATGTAAGGAACAATTGGCTTGTAGTGAAGAACAAAACAAACATGTCATTTTTCATGTCTTGCATGCATGTGATGGTGTTTTGAATTCAAATTTTTGGTTTTTCCCTCTTTGTTACTTGTACCGAAAATTCAAAGGGTGTACGGGAGGGCATGAAATTTAAATTTTGTACTAGGAGGTTTGTAATATGATGTCTTAAGTTTACATGCAAAGGTGGAAGGTTTCCGGGGTTCTGTTTGATCAAAAATGCTAAAAACGTAATCTCACGCCAAAAATATAAAAATCACAAACGTAAATATTTGTAAACCACACAATTACATAAAATGACTTTATTAAATATAATTCACGTAAACTAAGCTCAGTCCGATGTCAGAACGCTTCCGATAATGATTTTCAATTTTTACACGGGACAACTTCCCGGATTAACGTTAAATTAACACGTAACCTATAAAAGTTAAAATAATGAATGGAATCGGTAAAAATATCGACCTGAAATTTACGAGGTGTCACATCCTTTCTCCATTAGAAGAGCTTTATCCACAAAGCTTAGAACGTAGCATTCGACGTAGATACATGATTGGCAAAAAGGTACGGATTGTCACACCCCGTGAATTTCAGGTCATTATTTTAAACTTTTCCGTTTACTATTTTGACTGTTATAAGTTACGTGTTAAATTGTCATTAAACCGGGAGGTTATCCCGCGTAAATCTAAAAAACATCATCGGATGCGTTTCGACTTTGGACTAGGATTAGTCTGCGTGTTATATGAGTTATTTCATCAATCTATAGTGTTACGTAGATTGTGTACACTCTCGTTTATGATTATTACATTTTTTGTGTGCGTTTTACGTTTTTCTCATTTTTGACCAAACGAAACCCCGAAAACCCATAAACTTTTCGTGTAAGCTCAAGTTATCGATCATATCGAGTTTGAAAGTCAAAAATTTCGTTCCCCCTTCTCCCTTGTTAAAATCGGACGCCCAACACAACCAAAGAACAACATCAATTCTCAAAATTAAATCAAAGAGAATCATTCCAATTTATTTTGTCACCGCCTTATACATATGTGGGATAAGGACTTGTTGTCCCCTTGTTTCTCATGCAACAACACTATCTTACACATTCTTTGTCACTATGTATAGTGAGGACCACATGAGCACTAGTAAAACTTTAACCAATGACATTTCACTTTGGAGCCAAAGTTGAACCCCCTTCCCTCTGGGCTTGATGATTTCGGACGAACCACAAGGACCATGAGGTCCTTGGTTCACTCTTTTTGCTAGTCACCCACTCCTAGTCCTACAAATATCTTAAACCCTAAATCCTCTTCCCTATATAAACACCACTTATGAGGAATTTAGGTTATTCCTCACACAACTAGCCTCAACAAAAACTCACACTTCTCTCCCTCTCTTCCTTGTGGTTTCGGCTCAAACACCACACACAAACACATCCATAACTTTTGATTTATATCAAGATCCACTCATTTCAATCCCATTTCTAGTCATATCCAAGTGTGTTCCAAGGGTTTGATCATAGTTTTTCAAGGTTTTCTGTTAGATATTAGAAAAAGACTCGGTCACCCCGTGTATTTTACGGTTTAATCTAGCTCGTAGTTAATAGTTATTCGTATGACAAACAGTATTAGGTTGGGTATTAAACCCATCGTGTTAACCCACTACCTATGTATGTATATAAGCCTCTCCCTTGCCAAGGGAGAGGGAGTTAGTCATTTCTAGTAATATCATTTCACACATATACTTTCTCTCTCTAGAATTTGACTAATCCACCAAATCTTCCTTTGTGTTATGATTTTTGAGACTATAATTGGCATCAGAGCACATGGTTTGATTAGCAAGATTGTATGTATGTTTTCTTGGTGAATTAAGATCAAAAAGTGTACTTTTGAAGGTTATAGCTCGTTTTTTATTTTCTCCAGATTTTGATGTTTGATATGTTAAATTTTAGGTGTTTCTAGTTGTTATAGCCTTCTAGTACCAAGTTGTGCAAAAGAAACCAAGCAAAATCGTTCAAAAGGGTAATTTTTAAGTGTTTTTAGGTGAAAAACCATGTTTTCAAGTCAGCGAGTTACGGGTCTGTTTGATGTTCTTCGCAGCGAGTTAAGGTACTATGTCAGAGAGTTGTTAGACAACTGTGTTAGAGAGTTGTTGGCCTACTCTGTCAGCGAGTTACAGGTAGCGAGTTAGGCAGCGAGTTTCCTTCTTTTGCAAGTAGCGAGTTGGATCTAGTGAGTTACAGGTTAATTGACGACTACTTTCTAGCGACTTGTGAACCGAAACCTTGTCCATTTAATTTCTTGTTAGCGAGTTATCAAGGCTCCTTCATAGCGAGTTAAGGCCAGCAAGTTACATGTAGCAAGTTACAAGTAGCGAGTTACAGGTAGCGAGTTACAGGTTAATTGAAGACAAGTTTCTAGAGACTTGTGAACAGGAACTCTGTCCTTTTTTATTCTTGATAACGAGTTATCAAGTCTCTTCCAGCGAGTTACCTTCAGCGAGTTACAGGTTACTTGAAGACTCTTCTCTAGCGACTTGTGAACAGGAACTCTGTTCCTTTTTTATTCTTGATAGCGAGTTGTCAAGTCTCTGCCAGCGAGTTACAGGGACAACGAGTTGTGAACTTTTGGACTTGCAACAATTCACCTAATCAAACAATCAATCACCACTTTTAGCATACAATCACTAATCATTGTTCGATCAACATAAATCATTTCACAATCCATTTAGATGGCTAATCTCTCAGAAGATATCCAATGTGCCAGTTCCGTTACTCGGCCACCTATGCTTGATAGGACTGACTTTGCATCATGGAAACAACGCATTTGTCTGTATTGTCGGGGAAAAGATAATAGGGTGAACATCCTAAAGTCTATTGATGAAGGATCATTTCAGATGGGGAAATTTCAGGAAACACTTGCAGAAGGGAATGAAGGTGCACAACAGCTAGGTCCAGAACGACCTCGAGTCTATTCTGACCTTTCACCTGAAGATAAGGATAGGTATAACGCTGACATTCGGGCAACAAATATTCTACTTCAAGGGTTGCCAAAAGATATCTACACTCTTATCAATCATTACATTGATGCAAAGGACATATGGGATAATGTGAAGATCCTCCTGGAAGGTTCAGAATTAACAAAAGAAGACCGTAAATCACAACAGTATGAATACTTTGAACACTTCCGTCAAAACAAAGGAGAAACTATTCATGACTACTATGTCTGGTTTGCCAAACTCATCAATGACATGTGAAACATCAAGATCACCATGTCTAAAATGCAGCTGAATTCAAAGTTTGTTAATAACATGTTGCCAGAATGGGGCAGATTTGTAACAACAATGAAACTTAACAAAGGTTTGAGGGACTCCAACTATGATTAGTTGTATGCTTATCTGAAGCAGCATGAGGCACATGCCAATGAGAACAAAATGATGTTGGATCGTTTCACTCAACACACTGTTGATTCTCTCGCATTGATGTCAAATGTCTCACATCCGCATCACTATTCACAATCCTCTACAACTTCACCATCCACATATGTTCAACCACACTTTGCTGACAACACTCAACCTGATTCGGGACTCTCTCCAACGGACAACTTAATTGAGAACTTAACCAAGACACTTGCCCTACTCACCCAATCATACAAAACTTTCCTTCCTCAAACAAACAATCAACTCCAAACTTCATCAAATACAAGGAACTAAGCCACAGTTCAAGATGGCAGGGTTGTTATTCAGAATGTTTAGGGTCGACAGAATAGAGGTCAGGGGAATAATGCATGGGGTGCAAGTGCGACTGGTTATGAGGGAGCTCAGAATAGAGTTAGAAACACAAATCCAGGTCAAGAAAGGCAGATTAAGTGCTACAACTGCAACGGTACATGCCACATAGCAAGGAACTGCACTCAACCCAAGCGACCATAAAACTCTGAATACTTCAAAGACAAGATGAAGAGCAGTTGTTGTTTCTTGCAGGTGGACAAGACAATGTTGTTGATGAAGATGTGGATGAGCAACCAGTTCAGGACTTAGCACTCAATGTGAACAATATGTTTCAAGTTTATGACTGTGATGCTTTTAACTCTGATATTGATGAGGCTCCCACTACACAAACGATGTTCATGGCAAGTCTATCATTCTCAGATCCTGTTTGTGATAAAGCTGGTCTGTCTTATGATTCGGACATTTTATCTGAGGTACACGATCATGATCACTATCAGGATGCTGCTTGTGCTCATCATGAAGCACACAAGATGCATGACGATGTACAAACAAACTACATTGTTGACTCACATGTTGATTATATGAGTGATAGTAATATGATTCCTTATGATCAGTATATCAAGGACAATGTAGTGCCAGTTATACAAAGCAATGTATCTTTTGTTCCAACTGATGCATATATGATGATATTAAATGATATTTATGAACAATCTGCCTCTGTATCAACTCAGAACAATGTAGTGTTAATTATGTTGCTGCTGAACTTGAGACATAATAAGGATAACATTGTTTGAGAACTGTATGAAAAGATGCGCAAGTTTGAATTAACGGAATGAGAACTAAAGATTGATGAACAATTAAGAATGTTATCAACTGACCGTTATGTTAAGGAAGAAAATACTTTTGAAAAAATGAGGTTCATTTTGTAAAATGCTGCATTTCCTCTCCATCAACCATAAAAAGTCCAATGGATTTAGTAAAGAAGTTACGTCTTTGAAAAATGATTTCAAACAGAAAGAAAACAAATTCCTTGAAGAATTTTGGACATGAAAGCTTTAAAAGAAAAGGTCGAGGATAAATTATTCAAACAAGACCAGTCTCTTCAAATAGTTCACATGTTGTGTGTAAACCCCATATGCATCCTTATTTATGATAAACTGAGAAACGGTAGATTAGCTACAAGATCCAGTATATATCACCTGTGTAAAACATGTTTTACCGGCCCTATATAATGTCATGAAAACTGTCAAATTTTATATCTTGTCCTATGCCATAATGCACAACTCAGAGGAAACCCTAGAGATAGCTGAAATCACTAGGAAGAAAATAAATCAAAAAATGCAAGACCCAGAGTATGTGAAAAAAGATGTTATGATTGCACCAACATGAATTTTTACTCAAAAGAGTATTTATTTAGCGACTTTCACACACAGACACATTTTGTCCTGAGCAGATATTTTGGTCTAATGATCTCATCAAGATGAAAACAAAATCTCTCAAAGAGCAGCTCTCATCTTCTAGACCAATCAAAGTGTTGACGGTGTACCCTCCCAATACACCTGCAACGCTTGTCCCCAGATTGCTTCTGACCAAAAGTCAAGTGAAAATTAATATTTTTGCACTAATACAACTATTTTTGGAATTTGAAAAAACATGTAAAAAGAGAATTACACAAACGGGGCTCACTGAAAGGGAAATGGGTTTTGAACAAACCAAGGCATGTTATCTCACCGAGGTCATTCCATTTTTCAAAACACTTAAAGAACATTTTGAGGGTATTCGAAAGGCTCTCACCAAAGAAGTCAAAGAAATGAAAGAAATTTTTAAAGAGTTGGAAGCTGAGGTTGACCAAAATGCCATACATAGGAAGCATGATGAGATTGAGTGAAAAAATCTTCTTATTACAAATGATAATTTGATTGCTGATTGCTTGTCCAAAGATGTGTTTTATATTGCAACGAATTCTGAGCTTACCGTATCTAGATTTACTGAAATGCATGATGCCCACACTGTTGTTCAAGCACGTTGTCTAGAACTTGAAGCAGAGCTTTCTAAATTACATGATAAGGTTCAAATGAATGATCATACTGAATTAGTAAACCATTTTTCCAATCTTGAGGTACATCACTTAAATCTGTAGTTAAAATATCAAAATCTTTAAGAAAGTTTTGGAAACAACACATCTCCACCCGCTCGAGATGCTCCTAATTTTGACTCAGTCTTTGTAATCGGAAAAATGAAAGCTTCTATTTAAGGAAAAGACAACGCCATCAAAAAATTGAGAATGAAAATCTCTCAATTGAATGAGACCCGTAGTGAAGCAGACCGTAATCTTGATTTCAGGGCCTTAGATTTTCAGATCACTTAATTAACTGAAAGAGTCACCGTTCTTTAAGAACAAAATGAGCTGTTTAGGGCAGAGAATGAAAAAGTTAAGCAGCATTACAAGGAATTGTACGATTCTATTAAGATCACGCGTGCTAAGCATATAGAACAGATAACTGGCCTGTTAACTGAAAATGA
This sequence comes from Tanacetum coccineum, assembly GCA_026074375.1. Classification (NCBI taxonomy): domain Eukaryota; kingdom Viridiplantae; phylum Streptophyta; class Magnoliopsida; order Asterales; family Asteraceae; genus Tanacetum; species Tanacetum coccineum. The sequence goes on along the minus strand of BQNB010013371.1, from coordinate 20,398 downwards.
GAATCTAAAGGTCCAAATACAGAATAAAATGAACTGTGTCACTAAGGATCATGTAACACCAAAAGTTCTTGCACCAGGTAGGTATGCTGTAGATGTTGAACCAATTCCCCCATGTAATAGAAACAATAGGGAAGTTCATCAAGATTATCTTAAGCATCTTAAGGAAAGTGTAGAAACCATTCGTGAGATTGTAGAGGAAGCTAAGGTTGAAAGACCATTAGATAAATCAATTGCATCTTCTTGCCTTTACACTAAACACTCTCAGGAACTGTTAGAATATGCGATTGGCACTTGTCCGAAAGACTTTAACCAACAAGATAAAAAGCATGCTGCTACCCCTTTAACTAGGAAAAAGCAAGTTACTTTTGAGGATCAATGTGAAACGTCAAATAGTAATGCACACAAACATGTAGAGCAACTAAAAATTTAGAAGACTAATGTCCCTGTGCCCCTTTCTACAGGAGTAAACAGTTGCACTGATGCTAGCTGATCACAGCCTAGGAGCAATACCAAGAAAATTAGGATCTTGCCAGCTAAGAGTGTCAACAAAAAGAAAGTGGAAGAACACCCTCTGACCACCCAGTCTAGTCTGAAAACCATGAATCATGTTGATTCTAGTATTAGCTCTAAGCGTACTATAATTAATTCGAATTCTCATTCTGTTTGCCAAACATGTAACAAATGCTTAATTTATGCAAATCATGATATGTGTGTGGTTAATTATTTAAACTATGTGAATGCATCCCCTTCTGTTAAAAATGTTGTGCGCAAGTTAAGCAAGTTTGGAAACCTAAGCAAGTTAAGCAAGTGTGGAAAGAAACAGGAAAAATGATTACAAATGTTGGCTTTCAATGGAGGCCCACAGGAAGAATGTTCACTTTAGGAGAACAGTGCCCTTTAACTAGGCTCACTAACTCCAAAGTAGTGCCTGCTAAGCAAACGGAAAATGTTAGTACTAGTAAAACTGTGATAACTGGAGATTAAGTCACACATCTCAGAAACCATTAACTAGATACCAACGTAAAAATCAACCGTACCAGGTTGTTCCCGGTAGCATACCCACTCCACCTGTGACTCAGGCATTTGCTTATGCTAACCAACTGGACCCCAACCGAAATTGGGGATCCAAATTTCCAAACTCTCCATCTTCGTCTATTTTCAAATGCAGGTCGTACACATCGTCCTTTGGTATTTGGATTCAGGCTGCTCAAAACATATGATGGGGGATCTCTCACGGCTCAGGAATTTCATGAAAAAGTTCATCGGGACTGTTAGATTCAGGAATGACCACTTTGGTGCTATCATGGGTTATGGAGATTACGTGATTGGTGACAGTGTGATCTTTAGGGTATACTATGTGGAAGGACTGGGACACAATCTATTCTTTGTCGGATAATTTTGTGATTCTGGTCTAGAAGTTGCATTCAGAAAGCATTCTTGTTATGTTCAAGATACGAATGGTGTTGAATTAATTAAAGGTTCTCGTGGCTCTAATTTTTACACTATCTCGATTGAAGACATGATGAAGTCCTCCCCAATCAGTTTGTTGTCCAAAGCCTCAAAGAATAAATCATGGTTATGGCATCGTTGTTTAAACCACTTGAACTTTGGTACCATCAATGACCTTGCAAGAAAGGATTTAGTAAGAGGTTTACCTAGATTGAAGTTTGAGAAAGATCATCTCTGTTTCGCGTGTCAACTAGGGAAGAGCAAAAAGCATACCCACAAACCCAAAACTGAAAACACCAACTTGGAAATTCTTAATACCCTTCATATGGATTTATGTGGACCGATGCGAGTACAAACCATTAATGGGAAGAAATACATCTTCGTCATCGTTGATGATTATTCTCGGTTTACTTGGGTTAAGTTCTTGAGATCGGAAGATGAAACCCCAGAGTTTGTCATCAAGTTTTTGAAGCAAATACAAGTCGGTCTCAACAAAACTGTCAGATACATCCGTACCGATAATGGCACAGAATTTTTCAATCAAGTTTTAACTCAATTTTATGAAAGTGTCGGCATTTTTCACCAAACATTAGTTCCAAGGACTCCACGGCAAAATGGCGTTGTCGAAAGACGAAACTGTACTCTTGTTGAGGCTGCTAGGACAATGCTGATATTTTCAAAGGCTTCGATGTTTCTATGGGCAGCAGCTGTTGCTACTGCCTGTTACACCCAAAACCGATCCCTCATTCACACTCATCATAACAAAACCCCATATGAGCTGGTGCATGATAAGAAGCCTGATCTTACCTTTTTTGAGTCTTTGGTGCTCTTTGTTACCCTACTAATGACAGCCAGGATCTTGGAAAATTGCAACCAACAGCAGATATTAGAATTTTTGTTGGTTATGCACCAAGCAGGAAGGGTTATAGAATCTATAACAAAAGAACCCGATGAATCATGGAAACTATTCACGTTCAATTTGATGAGCTGACTGAGCTTATGGATCTTGTGCAACTCAGTACAGGACCTGCTCCTATGTTCATGACTCCTGGACAGATAAGTTCAGGGCTCGTACCCAATCCGGTTCCTGCAGCACCTTATGTACCCCCCCCCACAAATAAAGATCTGGAGAGTTTATTCCAACCGATGTTTGATGAATACTTGGATCCTCCTCGTGGTGAAAGACTGGTTTCTCCTACTCCAACAGTTCCAGTCAATTCAGCAGGTATACCTTCATCTACTACCATTGATCAAGATGCACCTTCTCCAAGTCACTCACCATCATCTTCGGCATTACAATCTCCAAGTTTACAACAAGGTGTTACAGCTGAATCCTCTATCATGGAAGATAATCCTCTTTCTCCTACTATCAATGATCCCTTCGTAAACGTGTTTGCTTCGGCACCTAGTCCTGAAGCATCATCATCCGGGGATGTTAGATCACCAGAATCAAAAATAACACAAAACAAGCACCAAAAAGAGGATGTCAACCCGGCTTAATCACTCAAACACATCATCATCTCGGGAAATTGAGCAAGGATCACCCGCTTGATAATGTCATTGGCAATCCCTCTCGACCGGTATCCACCAGAAAACAATTTGCAACCGATTCCTTGTGGTGTTTGTATAATTTAGTCCTGTCAAAAGTCGAACCAAAGAACTTCAAATCTGCCATTTCTAAAAATTGCTGGTTTCAAGCCATGCAAGATGAGATTCATGAATTTGACCGACTTCAAGTATGGGAATTGGTACCTCAACCAGACTGTGTCATGATTATAGTTCTCAAGTGGATTTACAAAGTTAAGCTTGATGAGTACGGTGATGTTCTTAAAAACAAGGCAAGGTTGGTGGCAAAGGGATATCGACAAGAGGAGGGAATTAATTTCAAGGAATCCTTTGCACCCATTGCACACATCGAGGCTATAAGAATCTTCATCGCTAATGCCACCAGCAAAAACATGACCATCTATCAAATGGATGTCAAGACGGCATTCCTTAATGACAAGTTGAAGGAAGAAGTCTATGTTTGTCAACCAGAGGGTTTTGTTGATCCAGACCATCCGACTTATGTGTATCGTCTGAAGAAGGCTCTGTATGGTTTAAAGCAGGCTCCTCGGGCGTGGTATGACACCTTGTCATGGTTTCTTCTGGAAAACAAATTTTCAAAGGGAGTTGTTGACCTGACGTAATTCACTCAGAAAACAGGTAAACATATTCTTCTTGTTCAAATATATGTAGATGATATCATATTTGCCTCTACCGACCCTAAAGCGTGTGACATATTTTCCAATGAGATGAGTTCTAAATTCCAAATGTCAATGATGGGACAAATGTCGTTTTTCCTAGGATTACAAGTTTCTCAGAATCCTGGAGGCATTTTTAATAATTAATTAAAATTTGCTCTAGAAATCTTAAAGAAATTTAGGATGGATTCGTGTGACCATGTTGATACACCCATGGTGGATCGACTTAAACTGGATGAGCCTTAGGGATTCCAGTTGACCAGACTCAATTTCGTAGTATGGTCGGCTCCCTAATGTACCTCACTGCCAGTAGACCAGACCTTGTATTCGTTGTATGCATGTGTGCTAGGTATCAGGCATCGCCTACCAAAAAGCACTTTGAAGCACTTAAACGGGTCTTTTGGTATCTCAGAGGAACCATTAATTGGGGTCTTTGGTATCCGAAAGACACCGCTATGACACTAACGGCATATGCAGATGCGGACCATGCAGGTTGTCAAGACACACGAAGAAGTACGTTAGGAAGTGCTTAGTTCCTTGGGGATAAATTAGTCAGCTGGTCCTCAAAGAAATAGAAGAGCACAACGATCTAAACCATAAAGGCTGAATACATTGCCATGTCTGAATGCTGTGCTCAGATACTTTGGATGAGGTTATAGCTTACAGACTATGGTTTTTCTTTCAACAAGATTCCCCTATATTGTGATAACCGTAGTGCCATTGCTCTCTGCTGCAATAATGTCCAGCACTCCAGGTCCAAACACATTGACACCCGTCACCATTTCGTTTAAGAGCAGGTTGAAAAAGGCGTGGTTGAACTGTACTTCGTGTCGACGAATTATCAGCTTGCAGACATATTCACCAAGGCATTACCAAGGGAGCGGTTCGAATTTCTTCTCCCACGACTTGGTATGAAGAGTATGTCTCCGGAAACCCTTAAACGTCTTCAAGAAGGTGCAGAGGAGTAGAGGATGGTCTTCTCATATCCTATGTATATTTGTATATGTTTAAACTCAAAAATAAAATACAAAAATATAAAACCTACAAAAACCATAAAAATCAAAAAATAGAAAATCCAAAAATATTTTTCCAGACATGTCTTTTGTAAATCGATAACATTTACGGTCCTAGAATTGTCATTCAATAATAACACGGGTCTTTAAATGAAGTTCAAGTGGAAGTTCAAACTATTTTAAAACATGTCTCAATGGCTTGTAGTTATTTCAGACTGGAACCCGTTCTTCAAAATGAGCAAAGCATGTCGCCAAAAAGACAATTGTTTCTATCAATGGGTAATTAATTTTACCCGGACACGGATTACTTCATATTCGTGCATCCAAGGATTAATGTACGTTTCAGTGCATTCTTTCTTATCCAGAAGAGAAGTCTTCCTTTGTGGTGTATATATTGTATCTTGTACATTATAGAGTAGTGGTGTATCTTTAGGTGTTAAGTGTCAATGTATAACTTTTTTATGAGTTTTCATTAAACTCAAAATCTTTCAAATTTATTATACCTGACACTTACATATACCCTCATAGTTTGAGGGGGAGCATTAATATGTTCCCTAATCGGCTTGTGCATAATCGGCTTATGTTTCTCCCAAATTTTACTAATATATTTAAATCAATTATGGACTCATGTGTATTCTCCTCCCTCCTTGTGCTAAAAGTTTTTGATCAATCGATGCACATGTTAAGGAGGAGCATTTCTGAAAAGTCAAAAACAATCAAGGTACTAAAAGCTTTGATATTTATATCACAAGTACCTGATTGAATTTTTCAGTTGGTTTTATGGCAAGACGAATAGTACCAAAAGACTAACCATGTATTTAAATTTATCAGAGTTATAAGGCTGGTAAGGTTAGGTATTCACTCCCATGATCCTGCCAGAACAGGAGGGATCTACCCAGGGACAATTTACTAGTTAGTGTAGAAGTCCTTAGGTATGATAAAAAGGAGTAAAAGTGAGAATAAGAGAAGAGTGTCGACTGAGATGGAGCTAGTAATGGATCAAACCCAACAAGGTTCTAGTCATGAAGTCTCGGTAAGCACTGAAGGGGTTGAAGAATTAAAAAGAAATGTACGGATAAAGGGTGAAAATAAAAAAGCCCTCTATACACCTAGGCAGAAACCAGGTCAATTCATCTGCTGTCAAAATCACAATGATGATTGCTGGCATTGAAGAAAGTCCTCATGGACCCAGTGATGCATTGCACAACCCTCCCTAGCCACTCATAATCTCTTAAAATATTTCTATTTCATTTCTCATGGAGACTAAACAAGTTATCTATCGACTTTCTCACTCCGAGTTAGTTGGTATTGAAAAGGTGGCAGTCAGCTCCAGCCTCTGACCACTAAAACCAAAATGCACTATTAAGTCTAGAGCCAAGAGATCATCAATAAATCTCGTTAGGACACTATTCTAATATACTTGTCTTTCACATACTGTGAAAACAAGGATAATCTTAAGAGTCCTACGCATTATCTTTGTGATATTGCCAGAACATTCGAGTGATACGAAAGTATTCACAGTGAAGATGGAAATCCTGCTAGAGCCAACATCAAACAAGCTCTAGGTAGGTGACTTGTGAGATCCTTAATGGATCAAACTTGTGACACTGGGCATCGATTCGGTCTAGATTATGAACTGAGTGAGAATGAATTTTGATAAAAGCTTAAAGCTCTCGATGTGTTACAAAAACGCTTTTGCAAGTGTCACGTTGATTGATTTTCAAATCAATTTTCTCTTCAATCAATGAGACTTTCTCTTACTAATTCACTCATATAGTGTTGTCTGCTTTGAGACGCTCTGATATTGAGATCCAGTTGAGTACGATGATTCTAACATTTATGTGTTAGAAAGATTCAATACGGCAAGATGAAAATCTTGTCAAGGAGATTCTTCTTAAATTAAATCTACCTGATCACAGGTCGATCCTCATGGATTCGAAGGTTACTCCAACCATCTGGGCTAATTTCAAAGCCATATTCGTTCCCCAGCTTTAGTGCTAACTGTTTTGTTTCAGGTACTTATAAAGATGGTGATGGGGATTCCTGGTTCAGCTGCTGGTCTCAAGAAAAGGTCAAGATCATAAACCGCTTAATGCTTTATACATAACCTTTATAATCAAAGACATCAACGAAAGCTCATGCATACGTGTCAAAGCTTCTGTAACTCTGATATCAAAGTCCTCTTGAAGTAATCAAGTATATATGTTAAAGAATCTTCAAGAACGAAGAATAATCAAGCTTTTAAGATTGTAACAAGTATGAGCATGTCGGTCCAGATGTCACAAGCATAAGACGGTGAAAGTTTACAAGTTGATGATCAAGAGATTAGATTTGGCTGATGATCTCAAAAGAAGCTCAAGATCACATATCAAGATCAAACCTAAGTCACATGTCAAAGACCACTACATAAATGTACAAGATATCTCATGACGAATCAAAGACTATGAGCTGAACACAAGATTGCTGAGCTTTAGATTAGTATTTTCTGGGGTGACGTCCCTTAGGGGGAGATTGTTAGATATTAGAAAAAGACTCGGCCACCCCGTGTTTTTTACAGTTTAAAAAAAATCTAGCTCGTTGTTAATTGTTATTCGTTCATGACACAAATGTATTGGGTAGGGTATTAACCCTTTGTGTTAAACCACCACCTATGCATGTATATAAGCATCGCCCTTGCCAAGGGAGGGGAGTAGTTAGTAATTTCTAGTAATATTCAATTTCAACACATATACTTTCTCTATATAGAAAGCACTTTCTCTCTCTAGAATTTGACTAATCCACCAAATCTTCCATTGTGTTATGATTTTCGAGATTCTACATTTTCTAAGATTTCAAGAGTTAGGGTTTTGTCATTTCAAGAGGGTTTTGTAAGAATATTTTGGGGTTTAAAGATCTAAGGTTTTTTCTAGTAGATCTTGTGTGTTCATCTTGTTCATCTTATTTTTGTAAGTGTATTCTTGACATCACTTTCATTTCTTTCTTTTATATAACTCTTGAACATATTTCATATATATCCTTTTATGTTTATGCAAGTAATTTGAAAATAAACAATATGGTTTTTGATCTAGTCACATTTTATGCATTCTTTACATTTACATATTATCATTATGGTAAGGATGAGTGAACTTGTGGGTTGCAAAAATAGTTATGATGAGGTTATGATAGATTAAGAGTGGTTTTGTTGGTTGGTTTTAGCGAAAAAGAAGTTAGGTTAGATTAGACACTATGGTGGTCTTATGGTTGAGTCTATGGTCAAGTCTATGGTACATTTTCGAAAATATAAGTTGTTGATTGAAAATGTAAATGAGGTTTTAGGACACGTAAAAATGTTTTCAATAGTTGAGAAAGTAGTTTTTGGATAGCTCGTTTTGTATAGATAGATTTCCATATATTAAACACTAAAAACGGATTTAAAACGGTCAAGTTATGGCGAAATGAATTTTGAAACACTTTTCGAAAAAACAAATAATGTAGTTGTTGTTTGGATTATTAAATAAGGTTTTCGGACACTTTCGTGTTGATTTAAGCTTTTTAAACATTGGCGAAACATATAGAAACATTAGTATGTTAAGCGGGAACACTAGAAACGTCATGAACATTATCATGCGATGTTGAGGATTATAAAATCGTTAGGTTTCTAAAAATAGTAACTTTTTGTAAACATTAGCGAGATAGACAAAAGAGATAGATGTTTAGGTTTCGCAAGTGCGTTTTTAGAGATATAGACTTAACAAATATAGGGGATGGTATTAACGTCTTGAAACTAAAAACTTTCATAAAATAGAAATTACTAAAAATGGCAATTTGCGGATAAACGTCGAAACTTAACGAAAACCTTTATAAGATTGTTTAGTCACGTTTTGTTAAATAAACTAAAGCACAAACACATGGATATTGTCTTTTCGCTTGTGAGCACTTCGTATGAGTTTCGTGTATCTTTCGTTTTCCTAAGACGCGTCGTTTGTTTAGGTCGCGTGTAGGATCTCTCGGATTATTACTTCTTCATTGATTATCGATTCACCATTTGCTTAAGGTGAGTTCATAGCCCCACGTTTTTACCGATTTAAAAATGCTTTATACTTTGGGGTGAGAAACATCATTTATTTTCTAAATTGGACACAAGTACTTTACGTGAGTCTTACATGTTTTTGTGTTGCCTAAGTTTTGCTTACAAACCACTATTGTCCGAACTATCATGAACCGTTAATTACCTATGACTGACTTAGTTGGTTAAGTGAGCGCGAATGAATAGATAGATCTATTGGGACTAATTATCCCTATCTAGTTTGGTTCCACTTACATAAGAACAAACGGAAATATGTCATGTCGATTTACGTTTTGGTGGTCTTTGGTTTGGGACACTGGTTAGGGCAGGCTTTATATGTGGGATGAGATGATATGCCACTTTTCGTTATTAGCTTCGGTTTTATGAGCTTAGTGCAATAGTAAATACTTTTTATGTGATACTGTACTGTTATAGTAATCAAATACATTTTGAAATCTTGTGGTCCACTCTTACAACAACTTAAACCTATAGATTCACCAACATTATGTTGACGTTTTAACGTGTTTTCTCAGGTGCTTAGCTTGGATTATTACAAGATGCTAGTTGGAGTCTATGTGCTATGTGACCTCACCCATTTCAAGGCCTATCTTTATTATATACTCGTTGTCATTTGTCAAACTTTATTATGCTTCCGCTACTTTTAAATTTCATATGAATGGTTTGTAAAAACTTATTTAATTTCAATGCAATGCAACGAGTACAACTTTTTAAACGTCCATGATTAGTGGTCGTTCTTTATTGCTTTATGTTCGGAATATTATGAAGTCACGCCCTCAGACATGTTTTCCGTCCAGACCCCGTCTGGGGGTGTGACAGATTGGTAATCAGAGCCAAGGTTATAGAGAACCAGGTAGTTATATTAGGTCTGGTTTATAACCAGTATGTGATCCTATGTGATTCTATCTATGCTTATGTGCTTCCTATCCTTGCTATATATATAATATATATTATATATAAGCGTACTATATATACCTAAGAGTAATATATATTGCCATAATTACCTCGCCATTTATGTCATTATTTCTTTATGCCTTGCATGGTTTCATATAAAGGACATTTATTTAAACTTTTGCTTGTGCAGATTATGGCAGCTTCAGCTATTTTTATTTCTTCAGATTCTTCTGACGAGAGTGTGGGATCACCACCCTCTCGGGTTATTCTTTTTGGTGGTATTCTTACTGTTATCCTTGCTATTCCCGTGATTTCTTCAGAGACTCCTGTTGTTTCACCTGTTGCTCCAGTGGTCGAGATGACTATTGTCGCTCCACCTATTGGGTTGCGTGATCTGATTCCATATTTAGATTCTGATTCAGATTCACCTGATGATATGGCTTCACCAGAGTATATTTCCCCGCTACCAGCTACTTCTCCATTTTTATGCACTGATTCTTCAGAGACTTCTGATTCTTCTGATGGACTACCATCTCAGGACCCATATGTGGTTGTCGTTGCTCGTTAGAGGAGCAAGGTAGCATCACGTCCATCATCATCATCTAAGTTTCCTATTGCTCCTGTTACTGCCCTGCTCAGGATTCGTTGACGATGAGCGATTCTTATCCGACCCGGGGAGGTTATTCCTTTTGTTCGACCTTACCACACCCATCCTAATGAGCCGCGTAAGTTGTTTATTGAGAGGAAGTGAGTTAGGCCTATACTAGCTCGCAGGCTCGCATGGAGGCGTGTATTACCTCATTCTTCAGACCATCGCTCATCTTCTTCGAGTTCATCTTCGGATTCATCACCAGTTCATTCTTTAGGTTTTGATGCACCACTTCAGGCTTATTCTGGACCATCGACTAGAGTTGCATCACCTAGATTGGTTTATCCTCCAGTTAGAGCACCACGACATAGTGAGGCATTTCATCAATGGAGAGCTACTCCGTTGTCTACTTTTTTTCCACCGACTACATCTGAGTCATCATTAGGGGATTCATCATCTGAGAGATCACTGCATTCGTCTTCACATTCTGTTGGACCATCTTACAAGAGATGTAGGTCCCCTGCTGATTCAGTACCATCATCTACACTAGTTTCGAGATCATTAGCTCCTACCCGTGCCGATCTCTTACCACCTCACAAGAGGTTCAGAGATTCATACTCATCCGAGATTAGCATGGAGGAGGATACTGAGGTTGGTACTGCAGAGGCTGAGGTTGGCATACAGTTGGGTATTGGTGATGGGATTGATAGTGAAGATCGTGTTAAGATTGACCCTAGGGATGTTAGGGAGGACATATAGGAGTTGTTGGTCCTAAAACCGATCTTGTCTTCCTTTAGCTGATGTAAGGTTAGTATCCTTGGATAAATCCAAAGCTACTATGACAGAAACTTTGAGTAAATGATATAAACTATGCGGAATCTAGTTTATATCACTAAGAAATACAATCAATGGAACAGTAGTATTATCACCAAACTATAAGCTTTAATATATTAATACAAACACTCTAAATTAGTGTTGAGGTTACAAAATCAACCTTGAAGCTATGAATTGTATTGTAGTTGTGTATATTTCTCTATGACATATGATCTCCTTTTATAGACACAAGGAGTCATAGTCAAACTACAATTACTAACTTACCATACTAAAAGATATATAACATCTTTTCCTAAAATAACTCATACTTATCTCTTCACACGTCTTCAGTCTTTATCTTCCATCAGCAGTACTAAGTCTTCATTCAGCAGTCTTAATTCTTCAACAGTCTTAAGTTAGTACTGGTAGTACTAACTGATTTATACTAGCAGTACTAAGTAGGTTAGTACTGTTAGTTCAATACTTAGCCATTTTCTTGATAAACCTAGAGCATTACTAAAATACGCTTAGGAGTACTAACTCATGACTTGATAGTACTAAGTTATGAAGATTTATTCCCAACAGTCCTCCCCTAAACTTGTGATTTACCCTCAAATCTCAAGTTTCTTTTGTACTAAATCTTCTACCTTATGCTGCTGAGGATGCTTCCAATCACATTTCTACTGCTGTAATTGTGACTTGACAAACCTGATGAGCTCATATCCCATTTCACTTTGATGATCAACATCTAGCCTTCTACTTAACATTTTTGATAGAGTATCTTGTGATAGTGGATATTTCTTTTCTACCATCATGTGAATCACAAACCCAGTATCCATTAATAGCACATGAACTCCACAAAAATTATGTAACTTCCAGTTTATTGGATTCTAGTCTTGTTGATTTCTCTATATTTCATCTTCTTCATTTGATTCCAGCATAGTCTTTAAATCTCCCCAAAGCAATAAGTCAAAACCTTTTGGACTTGCTGTCTGAAATATTTTCTTGACCAATTTGTACAAATCCAACACATCTTACCTATCAAAATCATAAAGCATTGCACTAAATATCTTGTAATGTTTAACACTTCCATCTGCTCTCTTGATTTGATAATAGAATTCATTATTTGCTAGAATCTGTGTCTCCCAATCAACTATTGGATACTTTGTTGCTAATGCTTCAACATCAAGACTTTCATCTTCTGGAACAATATTCAAGTAAGCTTGAAGTTCTTCTTTCTCAGTATCATCTTCTAACTTCTGTTTCTTAGCACTTTCTTCACTAAGAGTTTCTCTTGCTCTTTTTCTAGCAAGTGATTTCTTTCTTCTTCCTCTAGCTGTCCTTGAACTTTCTTTCATAGCTTGTTCAGCTATAACATCATCTTGCTGACCTATCTTTTCTTCAAATCCTGATCTTTTCATAACTTCCTTTTCAATCTCAGAACCCATAGGTATATAAGCCTGAATTTAATCCCATACTCTTTCAAATATAGGTCTAATGTCTTCATATTTCATTCCCTTAAACTGAATCATCTTGTATCCACCTTGATTCTTTAGATACAGACACATATTCTTCCTTACTTTAGCCTTAAAGAAAGGTCTGTTTTGAAGTGTATGATGTCTTAGAATAGCAGGATCACTCCAATCAATATCATGAACTTTAGCTGTAACTGCCTCTCTTTCTTCCAACTGCTTTTGTAGTTTCAAGGCTATTTCAAAACCAATTCTTTCTTGTTGTTGTTGTGCCTTAAATCTAGCTTCCTGTTCAGCATTGAACTTGGCTTGTTCCTCCTCAAATACTTTCTTAGCTAATTCCTCATCAACACTTATTTGTTCTTGAATCCTCTTTTTGATTTTCTTTTGTGGCTCAGATTCATGCATAATTGCTTTGCCTTTATCCTTTGCTTTTACACCAGTAGTACTAATATCAGCAGTACTAGTCCCAGCAGTACTAACTTCTCTTCTTCTTCTGGTGTAAGTTTAAACATTTTCAACACTTTGTCTTCTTCTAGCTGCATCTGCAAGAGCTGTAGCTGCACTAAAAACACCTAACTGCTCTTCAGGTTGATCACTAATATGAGTTTCATCAAACCTCCCATGATCTGCAGCATGTGGAAGAACCAAATAAATTCCAGCATCCAAGTCTAGCTCTTCAATCAAACTCCTCCCCTGATTGGAAGGATCCTCCTTAGCTTCCTCATCATTAGAGATTATAACTTTGGCTCTCCTCCTAGCTTGGCTTGTCTTGATTGTATACTCTAACTTCTTCACCCTTTTGATCAGTTTTGTAAGAGCAGCATGGTAGGTTTGTTTTGTTTGCTTTAATTCAGACTCCAAGCTTTCAACCTTCTTAAACAGTAAGGTATAGAGATTCGTCAATTCATTAAGTGATAAACTACCCTCATCACTTCCAAGTGAGTAAACACTTTGAAGAGGTGATTCATGGGGCATTAGAGCAGCCTCCTCAGTAATAGGTGTGGTTTGGTAAGATGGTTGTATAGATGGTGGTTGTAAGGTTGATGGATGTGTTTGGGGTGATAAGGATGGTGAAGATGTTATTCTGGAAGGAGATGACTTAGGTGTAGTGAGCATGGTTGGAAATAGTAGAATGTCTCCCCCAGAATATCCCTTGGAATCCCTTTTCATATTACTGAATAGTTTTTGTGTAAGGGTAGGTGTAGGAAAGGTTCTCTTATGAGGGAAAAGCATTCTCTTACGTTTGTTCAAAAAGATTTGAATGAATATGGGATACATCAAAAACTTTAATCTACTATCTAAGTTCTTTACCATGGCCTCAAAAATTAAGTTGGAAAAGTTAAAGGTACGGTTAGTTGCCAGGCAAATGATAAGACTGTTCAGAGGCAGTTAGAGGCCGATCAGTTGATAGCTAGTGGAGAGAGAGCTAGTATGGTTGAGAGGAATGAGAGTTTGACGTTGGAGAACCTCAAGGTTTGAGCTTTGTTGGGTATTGAGAGAGATCTGATGTGGTTGTGTCTTCGTTTTATCACAGTATGTCCCTTTCTAAGAGGTGTTTTTGTTCAGATTTTTTATTTTAATATCCGTAGGGATCGTGATGAGGTTAGAGGGAGATAGATTTAAGAGATTGGGTCGTTTGGTTGATAGGCATTTGGATTTCTCCCTTAGTAGGATAGGATATAGTTGTGTATGGACATTGACTGATGATTGGGTCTAGATGCATGTAGTAGTCGTTTTTCTTTCCTTTCTGTTTTTTATTTTTTTTTTTCTTATCAAATCTTTCTTCATTATTGTAAATCATGTACCCCGTCATGGGTTGATGTACCGAATCCGATTATGGTATATATGAAATCCTATTTTATTATTTTATCATGTGTTCATATTTGATATGATGTATTATTTATTCGTTCTGGCAAAACGTGTTGTTATTATATTCTATTTTTATCATGGTATTCATTCTCTTATTAGTAACCGTGTATTCATTTTGAATCTCACCAAATTTTGTGTTCTTGTTGATTTTGCTAGGAACAATGACTCTAACAAACTCGGCTCTGGAATGACCCCTGCTGCAATCGAAGAAATGATCAACCAAAGTGTGACCGCAGCTCTAGAGGCTCATGAGGTTAACAGGAATCTTGGAATCGAGAATGAGAATGGAATGGAGGATGGATTGATGGTTCTAGGGTTGTGTGGTAACAAATGGATATTCTTTGGTTGATAAACAGGTAACGTAATAGAACCGTAATGTGAATGGAGAGGCGGATATGCCTATTGCTCGTGCATGTACTTACCTTTAGGTCTTTATGACATGTCGTGAACCACTAAATTCAAAGCGAAAAGAAGGTGTTGTTGGTGTTTGATAAGATGGTGCAAGAGAGATGGAAAACAGTTGTTTCATCAGCACTATCCGGAGAGATATCAGAGAGAAAATTATGCATTGCACTTTGTTATTCGAGTAGATAGAGAGTAGATATAGAGATGTGTGGAACTCCTTCAAAGAGACATTGGGACTGATGTTGCATTCGCTTTGTCATGGATGAGAGCTTTTTAAAGCTGATGACATAAGTGATAGTTTGTGTGTCCCGAGAAAAAGATACTGAAGATGGAAACCGAGTTATGTGATTTGACTGGTGAAGTACAATGATATGGATACTCCTCACTCAGTGGTTCTAAGAATTACCATGATGGTGTTACCAATTTTTGTTCCCCGAGGAGGAGGATCGGGTTGAGATAATTCATTTGTGGTCTCCCCATAATATCCAAGGGAATGTTATGTGTTGCTACAGAACTTACGGACTATAAGATGCTGTTTGATATATTCCAACAATTGATGTATCAAAAGTTGAAGGGATATGCTGTAAGAAACACAAAGAATAAGAGGAGGATGTGATCTACCTTTCAGTGACCTAGAGGACGTAACTTTTTTAGTGGGAGTATAACTGCAACATTTCAAAAGATATGTTAATGGATGGTCAGAATGTAGCTAGAGCTTTACGGCTTGGCAACATGAGAAGTGAAGGAGAGGTTATGACGGAAGCATTGTCCTTACTACAATAGGTGTAAGCTACACCATGAGGGACAGTGTACTGTGAGGGGTGTGGTAACTGTAGGAAGGTAGGGCACATGACTAGGGATTGCAGAGCGTGCAATTAGCATGCAATGATCTTTGTATATGGAACTCAGGGCCGAATCAAAGGTGGTAAGATTATGGGGTTCTGAGTGTGGATCACATGTGAATTTTAAGAAGATTATCCCAAGATAAAGAGCTAAATCGTTGGGATACAAAAGCATGAGTCTTGAGTGCAAGAGGAATAAGCATTATGTCCTTGGAGGACTTTGGTGACGCTAATCCCAGATGCCAACACTTTGGTCACGGGTACGTTTCCTTCCTCAATGTTGTCATCATGCTTATATACTATTTGATTCATGTGCAGATATAGATGTTCGTGTTAAATGCTTTTGGTGCATTGTTAGATATCATACCCTCTACCCTAGATGTTAGTTATGATGTCGAACTAGATGATGGGAGAACCCCAGAACTAACATGTGCTTAGAGGTTGTACTATTAGGATTGTCTAGGGAAACCCATTTACACATTGACATATTGCCCTAAGTATCATGAGTAGTTTTGACGTCTTATCATCTAGTATGGATTGGTTGGCGAACAATCATGCGGTGATTGTCTGTGACGAGAAGATAGTGCGTATTCCTTAAGGAAATGAAGTTCTGATCGTTCAGGGAGACAAAAGTGACAAGGAGAAGAAATTGACATTGAGTATTATATCGTGTATAAAGACGTAGAAGTACATTTATACAAAGGTTTGCCCTGTTTTTCTGGCATAAGCTTTACGGTTTCTACGTTCTTTCTTCACTTCTCTTCTTCTTTTCACATTCAAGGAAACCAAGACAATTCAAAGGAGAGAAGCGACTCGAAGGACGTGCCGACTATACAGAGACCTTTTTGGAAGTCTTTCCAGTAGACTTACCCTGGAATACACTGGACTCGACAAGTTATATCCAAAATTGACTTAGTCCCGGTGCTGACCTGTAGCGTACGGAGCCCGTATAGATTGCACCTCTGAAATGCAAGAATTGTCTATCAACTGCAATTGTGTCTTTTGTTAACAAGGATTTATAAGGACCACGTTGCTTCTACCACTTGGGTGATGCTCTGTGTTTTGTTTGTCAAGAGAGATAGAAAGATGTTGGATTGCTTTTGGTGTGTATCGACTACGTGAACTTAATAAGATTATTTGAAGAATCAATACCAATTGTGAGCACTCGTATGACTTGTTTGATCAGCTGCAAGGATCAAGTGTGTACTTGAAGATCGACTTGAGGTCTGGTTATCACCAACTCAGATTTCGTGACCGAGGTGATCTAAATATGGCGTTTAGGACTCGCTATGGTCATTACGAGTTCCAAGTGATGCCTTTCAAGTTGGACTAACGCAGCCCAGCAGTGTTTACATGGACTGATGAACCGGTTGTGATATGACCTTTCTGTAGTCTTAGTTGATAAATTGTATGTGATCGTGTTCATTGGTGTGATGTGTTCTTCGATCTACTCTAAGACAAGGTTATGAACATGAGTGCACATACTTAGATTAATTCTGGAATTGCTCAAGAAGATGAAATGTAGCCAAGTTCCGAAGTACGATTTTTGGCTTGTCTGAAAGTTACTATTTCTTGGTTTGTGTTACATCCCCCAAAATGCGGTCGCAGTCTAGTAATAAGGATATCGGGGCGTAGTTACTTTCAGATCCAATAAACATTGCACAAGATATATCTAAGAACGACAAAAAGTCGTTTAATTGAATACCTTGTGGATTGTTGATTTTAGACTTGTTACACCTAGCATACAGATTTTGCTTATTTTTTTGGTTTCCAATAGACTGGTGTTCATTACTTTGCGGTTGGGACTATTTTTTTTTTTATATTTTTTTTTTTTTACTTTTTCCTTATTGTTTTTTTCTTTGTTCGTTCTTTTTCTTTTTTAGTTTGTTTTTTTGTTCCTTTTTTCTTCTTTTTTCTTATATTTTCCTATTTTTTTTCTCGGATTTCTTGTTTTTTTTTCATATTTACTTTGGTCTAGGTTATTTGATTTACAAAGATTGACAATACATGTCCCTAAAATATTTTACTATGTTAATTCTTTAGCGTGATAACCAAATGTGTCAACTGTGTGAATCTTGGCACCTCGTACCTAATGACCACCTGAAAAACAGATTGCTTTAAATGTTAATGCAAAATTGTTGGTGAATTCATAGGTTTGTAAATTTAATATGCACGGATGCTAGACACTTTTTCAATGATATGTAACCACATGCAGAGATCACATAACCCGATTTCATTTTCTTAGCTCATGACACTGATGCTCGCTACGATCTTTCTTGCAATAATTATTATTGCAATTTTTGCCTTCCCGATTATTGTTTAACCCGAAACATCCTAATTCGACTATGCTTTATTGTTCGTTCTCGGTGATAGCTTAGCTCTCCACCCGTAACTTGGGTTTGATTGTCGTTTTCCCAAATGATTATTAATAACATTCGGCGTTTACTGAGACCAATTCTAATTGGTTTACCATAAGTAAAGGTTCTTGGTATGAGCTCAACTTGGGTTATCGCTACTTAGGCAAACATGTAATCAATATAAAATATCCACTTGCTCCAATTTATAAATCAAAGCATGTTTCACCCCAAAGTTATAAATGCATTGTAGATCATTAATGTAATATGGGGCTATCGGAACTCCACTCAGGTGAACGTGGTTTCGATAATATTCTTCACAAGTGATAACTGCGTGTCATTAAATGTCGTCTGTTGAAAGCAACTAATTTTAAATAGGTCGTCTAAGCACTAATCGCTATGATTTAACTAACATCGTATAAAGCAAGTTAGTTACATCATACATATCGTTCGGGCTATCATAATCAAGAGGTCATGTATGTGAATCGTTATGAGGGAGCTAGGAACTTTAAATCGTTAATCCAGCAACTGTCGATATGCCACCCGAAGTGGCCTTCATTATGAACTCCCTAGTAATATAGATACTTGATAACACATTATAATTTCTATATAGTTCATCACCATTAATTGTTTTGGTATGTGTATTGTGTGTTAATAAGTAAAAATGTTTTTAATTTCCGCGTTGTAGTAAATATAGCATAACTTTTGCGTTTTAAGCCCGATTTTGACGTTTCTTATGCCCACGCTTTCGTATTAGGGCGAGTTATCATAATTTGATATTTTCCTATTTTTGACCCTCTGGTGAACAGTACTTTTTACTGTTCACATCAGTTATAAATTTATTTTTATAGTTTTAGTTATCGTAAAACCCGTAAACGTCGTATTTTATTCGTTATAGCTCCGTTTTTAGTGATTCTTTCGAGGACGTTCTCGTTATTGAAAATCCTATCAATTTATAAGGTTTACAAAAATATAACTTTCTGTCATGAATAGTGTTTTTACTGTTCATAGTTTATAAAATCATTTTTATAAACTTTTAATTATCGAAAACCCGCGAAATTCATAACTTATTCGTTATAAATTGAAAAATCATGATTCTTATCATTTTAGAATCCTAAAAATAAGTTTTATTTGTTAAAACTAACCAACTTGCTGTTTGTTAAGGTTTTTATAAAAGTTATTTTATAAAATCCGTTTAATTAACGTATAACTCGTTTTTAACGTAACTTTTTCGTTATTTATCCGTTTGACAAGTTTCTTACCTTTTCGGAATCGTCGTGAGTCGTACTATTTTATAAAAACATAAAGTAATATGTCTTATATACGAATTTTGGACAGAAGGTAGGATTGAGTTTGCTAGGTTCATTTTTAGCCTTTGTTTCCATTCTTTACCATTTTGTAATCCACCAAAAGTCTTATATTCCATATATGCTATATATATCATAGGTATATTAAAGTCCATAATCCCATACCATGTCCATATATCCAAATTTATAAGTTCATCATAATACTTATAAACCATAACTTTTGTATTTAACCATTAATTACTAGTTTTATATATAACCATTTTTACATAATAACCATAAGTGTACAAGTCTTACAACCATTTGTAAACTCAATATATCATCCATATAACATGTGTACAAATCCGTAAATCATGTTTACAAGAAAAATCCACTTTAAAAATGTTAAACATATCCTAAATGGTGATTTCACTATATAGCACATAATATACACATTAACTCATAAAATGAAAGTATAAAGGTTTATAGAAGACCTTATGATGAATGATGATGAAGAGAAATAAGTGCTAAACCCTTGTTTAGACACAAAACCAAAGCTTGCAAATATGAAACCCTAGATTAGGTTATGAAACCCTAATCCTTCTTTTCTTGATTATTACTTGTAAAAGGCTAACCAATGCTTGGAAACATCTTAGAATATCTTAGGATGGATGTGTATAGGTGTGTATAGGTTGTATAAAATTTTGTATGGGTTTGGTTAAATGAGGGTTTTGAGCCGTGGGATGAGGGAGCACAAAAGGAAGAGTTTTTGATTTTCTAGTTAAGTGTAAAGTGTCATATCTATGTGTTTACTTCTTACATACTTGCTTATATATGGAAGACTAGTCAATAAAGATGCAATAGTGGTCAAAGACACACTTCATGGTCTTAAGGAAGGTTTATGGTCAAGACTAGACAAAGTGGTACAAGGTTTAATTACTTAGGATGTACAAGACCAATTTGTAAACAAAATGTGTGCTCCTTGTCCCCAATGGTGTTGTAGACGTGGGTAGAGGGGGGAAAGAAGGTTTCTAGAAGCCTTTGATAAATATCTAATGTTTACTTGCATTTTATGTAAGTTACATGTAGTAAGTTAAAGTATACAT
>BQNB010013370.1:46812-77321 GCA_026074375.1 Tanacetum coccineum | reverse complement strand
AACACTTATGTCGAACAATGATACCACAACCTTTTGTTTCAAGGAAATAAGTCTTCTTCATGACTATTAGTTGATACAACAAGAATAATTCACATTTAACGTAGGAAAATTTCCTTCACGGTCATCGGTTGATAAAACAAAATGCTACATATTTTGATGTAGGAGAAGTCTTCTTCCTTAGCCTTAGAGTTATTCAAACTCAGCTTTCATCCACTTTGGAAATCTTTTAACCTTGAGAAGATCCCTTCTCAGTGTCAGTATCAGGTTTCTCAGCATTTTATCACCAAAGTATACCTTATACTAAATCTTACCATAATAGGCAACTGGTCCACTACTTAAGTGACCTAGACCTCATAGTTCCTCTTAAACATACTTGTCTCAATCGGTCTCATCAACAAGTGCTCTCTGTGGTTAGGTCAAGGCGACATTCTAAGTCGACACTAACGAGGAATGAGTCCGAAGATAACATGGAAAGGAAAGAAGGAGTTTGAATTTCAACTATCGACATAAGGTTCTCCTCAAGTGTACGAGTCTGGAAGAACTTCTCGCATGATGATCCATAGTTAAGGTATAAAACATCCTCTTTTTGAGAAGTCCCGTTTGAATGTTGATTTAAATCAAAAAATTTGGGGTGATGATTTTTCCAACACAACGTGGTTCTTCCTGAATTATGCATAGGTGATCAGGCTATGCATAATTGAGGACCAAACGATGACATGTACATCCTCGTCAAAATTTATTATCACGCACTATACTTGCAAAAGTTGCCCAAGTAGAAAAGAAAAGAAAAGTAAAGTCATTAGACATGGAGGAAACGAATTTGTCTACACATATTTTGAATATCAAAATCACTATTGAAGTATAAATTATTTTTTTTTGTCGGGTCTTGCGTAAAAATTTGATTGGCTCGATTAAAATCGACATAATTTATAGAGTGACATCCATTCGACTTTTGGTAAGTGTTTAAAATGGTTCATGGGTCAAAATCATCAATTTATAAGACGTCATCATGACGGTTTAGAGTTATGGATCATAGCAAGTATAACGAGTACCAAAACAAGGATAAGGGTAAACAAAGAAGACACATATGCAAAAGATCCTCTAACGGGAACCGCTAAAATTCAAAAATTGAGTTATGCCAAGATAGGGAAAAATTTTGAGGCAACCATACCCTCAAACCAATAAAACCCTTAACTTCTTGATTATTTTATGGATCTTACCTCTTCACCATTTTAAACATATCTCCTAAACCATGTGTCCACAAAGGCCGAAACAATCGCTCAAATTTAAGTTTGTTCGATACATAAAATCTACAGTTTTACATATTCAGGTGTTGCTATATGAATTTTTAGACTTATTATTCATTCAAATTCTGGTCTCAATTTTCGACTAGTTTTACCGTTTCGGCGATAACTCATTCGTCGGGCGTCGATATGACTCCATCCGAATTCCTACATGTACTTAAGATGTTTCTCTACCTCCTAGTCTAATTCCCCTGGTCTTTATAGACCAAAGATATTTTAAAACATCCCCAAAAAGCTGCTAATAAAAAGCAGTCCCTAAGAAACTGTGACAAATTTTTATAGTTTACGGAAACGAGCGTCATTTAAAATCTATTGATGCTAATGATGTGAGTCCAATTGGAGGTGATAGCCCTAAGAGTCATCTATAGGTATCATAATTCTCTTTTGAAAAGTTAATAAAAAAATATGTATTTATACTTGTTTTCCTAATCGTGTTCCAGATTTGACTAGTTTTTGTAAAACGGCGATATCTCACTCATCCGGAGGAGATACGACCCTATCCAATTAGCCACATGCACATAAGACCTAGACCTATGTTTCTATCAAATTTCTCAGATGTCTCATGACCAAAAATATTTCCTAATTGACCCCACAACCTGCTGGTTATGACTGCCATAAAAATCCATTTCAAAATCTAACCAAACACCATCTTAATTCCTCGGAACCCTATACAAAGCCATACCTAATTATTTAACACACCTTCAAAAATACGATTCGAGTGTTCAAACTCGAAGTCGACTAGTGAAATAACCATGGGATCGACAAACTTATGCCAAATTTCGATATCATCAAAAGAGAACAAAGTGAAGTCACGAAAATGTTTCAGAAATCATCGCATCACTCATGATGCCTCGAGAAATGTCTAGAGACCATAGTATCACTCACAATGTCCTAGGAGAGCTTTAGTATTCGCCTAGACGATTTCATATAAAATATAAAGGCTCTCTACAAAGTAGACATAAGTGATCGAAAATAGTTAACACTTATATAGATTACTTATTTATAAGTAAATAGCAGTAACCTCGAAGGCACGCGAAAACTGGAGTGGTCAATATTTATATAACTGGCCAATATAAGGTAAATAGTAAGACGTCATAAGATAGACAGAAATCATATCAAAGAGTTAAATACTGATTATATAACATTGATGCTTTCATCATATAGCATCAATAATTTATCCAAATTAAACTCTTTGCGGGGAGCGAATTATCAAAACATATATACGTATCATAACATCATAGGGCGGATGCTGTATATATATATATATATATATATATATATATATATATATATATAATATATATATATATATATATATATATATATATATATATATATATATTCATTATTTATACCAAGTGCCACCCACTTGTTACACACATAGTATGCAATTAAAGATACCACATAAAGCATATAAAGGATCGGAAAGGATGCGCGCGCGGATATCGGATATCGGACAACGGTGAAAGACTCTTAAAAATTTTCGAAAACGGTTATAGTCCAGGTTTTTGGAAACGACCTAGTTCTCTGTAACCAGTGCTCTGATAACAATCTGTAACACCCCCACAATTCGGAACGCAGCGAAATACAACATTGGGGTGCTACTTCATAGTCCATACATACGAGTTACAGAAAACGACCTCAAAAGAGACGTTTTTAAAATAAGTATCACATTCGATTTTATTAAAAGATCAGAGTAGACAGGTCCCCAAACAGTTTTAGAAAGATAATTCCAAAATGAGTCAAATACGACTTAATTTCCCCAAAACATTTTATCGAATGTGAAATATTCACCGAGTCTCGATCCTTGATATCCACGCATCATTCCCATCCAAGCAAGTACTTCATAATCACCTGGGATAAACATGCTAAAAACGTCAACAAAAGTTGAGTGAATTCATAGAGTTTATAACCAAAAGCGGAACACAAGTATAATATCAAAACTTGTAAGCATAAAGGAAAACTTTCAACCCATTATTGCATTGAGCTGTGCACGAAACCTTGACCGATAAACACCATCCTAATGTAGTGATTGTGCACAAAGTTTGCCTCACAATTCTATGGTACAATTGCCACATACCATCTACTTCTACAATACAAAATGTCCGGACAGTGTGTTCTCCTATCAATTCAGGATTTCAGACCTCGACAGGTGTCAACCCAATAGATCATTCATTTGTACCAAGCGTCTTAACCCCGAAGGCATAAGTTAGACGGTTCACGATATAAGGACTTAGCAATATTGACATCATGTAATAATATCAAAACAAATCCAGCTTACCCGTAAAAATCCTTTGTGTTTTACAATTTCAGAAAAAAGCATGTATTCTCCCTCGCGGGTTTTAATAAATATTAAAACATTTAAAAATGAGGCTATAACTCATCTTAGTCGTAAGCAAACGAACAACAACTCACGTTATTGAGTATCAACAAATAACTCGACCGCGAGACCGATAAGTAGTCCTGACATTTATACAATAGAAATCACATCGGATCTGTACATACTGTCACATATATATATTATTATATATATATATAATATATATATATATATATACTAAATATATATAATATAATATATATCTATATTTACATATATAACTCATAAGGAAATATGCTATGGGATCCACACTTGCGTCTTAATTCTTATTAATTAAAACGCCTCAATAATAAAATTATATTCGCTATTAGTTACGCCACATTTCTTGTAAACTTACTATTTCGAAAACTTTCTATTTTTAGAAAGTTACTATTTTTAGAAAGTTTGGTTATCCGAACATTTTAATACAAAAAATATTTCCTTACTTCACTAATTTCCCATATGCCAAAGCCCAACCACTAAATCACGTCTACGATGTTGCATTTCTCATATATACGAAAAGTTTCTATATATAGACTTTCCAATTTTAGAAATGACCGATGGCCTCAAAAATAATGTTGACAACAAAATAATATTTATTTTATTTTGAGTAAACTACAAAATACATCCCTGTGGTTTCAACTTTCTCACATAATACACCTCTGTCAGAAACTATTGACAGTATACATCCTTCATTAGGCAAACGTTTGTTCCATGAGGACGAACGACGCAAATATTTTTTCGTTATCTTCTCACGAGAGATGTATTGTTTAAAAAAACCACAGGGATGTATTTTGAAAAAATATATATTTTTTAATTTTTTATAATTTTTTTATAATTTTTATAATTTTTTTATTTTTTTAATTATTATTAATAATAATATTATTATTGTTATTAATATTATTATCGGCCGTTTTTTATTTTTGTATATTATTAATAAATTGTTTTTTATTTTTTTATCTGTTTGGTACATTTTTTTTCGTTTCTATCTATTTTTCTCTGACGTTATTATACGTTTTCGTACGTTTTCATACGCTTTCATCCGCTTTTATCAGTTTAAATATGTTTTGGTAAATTTTTATACGATTTTGTATGTTTTGGTACGTTTTTATCCGTTTTTGTACTTTTTTTCAGATTTGTCCGCTTTTGTACATTTATTGATTATCAGTTTTTATCCGTTTTTTTGGGTATAAAAACGTATTAAAATGTACAAAAACAAAAAAAAAACGTAAAAAACAATGTATAAAAACGTATGTTTTTTCATTTTTGTACGTTTTACGTTTTTGTACATTGTTTTTTCGTTTTTGTACGTTTTCGAACGTTTTAATACGTTTTTATACTTTTTGATACATTTCGTTTTTCTACGTTTTTCTACGGATGAGAACGTAAAAAAAAGGTGATAAAAACTACAAATCTGAAAAAAACGTACAAAAACGGATAAAAACGTACCAAAACATACAAAATCGTATAAAAATTTACCAAAACATATTTAAACTGATAAAAGCGGATGAAAGCGTATGAAAACGTACGAAAACGTATAATAACGTCGGAGAAAAATGGACAGAAACGAAAAAAAACGTACCAAACAGATAAAAAAACAAAAAATAATTTATTAATAATATACAAAAATAAAAAACGGCCGATAATAATATTAATAATCATAATAATAATATTATTAATAATAATTAAAAAAATAAAAAAATTATAAAAATTATAAAAAAATTAAAAAACAAAAAAAATTATAAAAAATTAAAAAATATATATTTTTTCAAAATACATCCCTGTGGTTTTTTTACACAATACATCCCTCGTGAGAAGATAACGAAAAAATATTTGCGTCGTTCGTCCTCAGGGATGTATTGTGGCAAACGTTTGCCTAACGAAGGATGTATACTGCCAATAGTTTCTGACAGGGATGTATTATGTGAGAAAGTTGAAACCACAGGGATGTATTTTGCAGTTTACTCTTTTATTTTTATTAATCCGAACAACACTTACAACATCTAAACGACACTATAAATCCTTGTTTAATTTAATATAGACTTTTTGTTATAAAATTTTCTTAAGTCTGACCCGTCCAGAACGACCCGCTAAAATATATTTTCACGACTCGGACTCTAAAGCATTTTGATGTAAAACGACGTTTCGGACAACTTTTTAGTTTTACCCGAATCCCAAAACTCGAAGGAAATTGACGAAAATGCCCCTGCATGTTTCTGCCAGTTTTTAATATTTAGTTTATTTTTCTAACCCTCGGCTTGGTCTAACTTCTTCGTTTCAGATCGTTAAATTCTGAAATTTACATGTCAAAAGCGAAACGGCATTCTGGACAACTTTTGTGTTTCGTCGGAAGGCTAAAACGGGCTCGAAAGTGCTCAAAACGGGTGTTAAAATTTCTGCGCAGCTTTATATACAAGAAAATAGCTGATTTGCAAACATAAACTTTTCCAAACTTCAATCGGCCATAAAATCTTCGTTTTTAGGAGTCACGGAACGATCCACCTATCAAAACGTTCATTAGGACGAACTCTATCATATTTTTAAATCAAAAATCAGTTTTAAAATTTCTCAATCCTCGAAATACGTGCCAAATTTTCTGCTCGAAAATACATTTTTGAAAACCCATTAAATTGCCATTTTCGCCTCACAACAACTTCAAAAATACTCTTAACTAACCTATCTCCGTAATCTAAATCAACCTCAATCATCCAAACTTCACCAATCACTAAATCTAACTAATGCATGTGTGGATCCATAAGATGCAATATCGAAAACGCAAGTTCAAACAAAAATAAAATTAAAAGTAGTATAAAAATACTTACAACAACAAGTACGAACGAGATCTAAATCAAACACGAACTCCTCCCTTTGATTTGATCCTAGCCGAAACCAACAACAATTCGAAACAACCATTTCTTAATATGTTTAACAACCCAAATCTTTCAAAATGCTTAGATCTAATTTAACCCAACTTGATTTTAATCAAAAACTCAAGAACTAACTCAAATCAAAATCTTGAAAAATACTTGGTGCATGTCGAATTTTCTTGTGGGGATATGTTTAGATTAGTGTAAGGATCAATATTTGTAATCGGATCGTGTTGCATGCGGCTCGACGGTAGCTTTGGTGGTGGTGTTTGGCTCGCCGGCGGTAAGAGGGGGAGAGGAGGAGGGTGAAGTGTTTATTTTTTGTAAAGTGATAATTGGTGTGAATCGGTTAGTATTTATAGGAAAATAGTTTGGGGTTTTGACACAATTGGTCGTCGGACTTTCAAAGTTTTATAAAATAAGTCACAAGGTCGTTTGTTTTGGTCGATAACCGGTCATGAGGCTCGGGTTTATAATTTCGTAAATATTTTTCTTTCGTCAAATTTAATTTAGTCAAAAACCTTTAATAAAAATGTTAAATCTTGTAGAAACAAAACTTTCGACACGGTTTCGGCTAACTCGAGACGAGGACAATAAAACATTAAAAATAAAATAATTAACTTTCGGGATGAAATGACGAGATATTAAAATATCCAAACCACGTAAATAAATAAAATCTTAAACACGGCTTGCGACGTAGCCGAAAAATATTAATTCTCGCAAGACGGTCAAAAATGACGAAGATAAAATAATTATTTCAACTTGTCCGTAGAAAAATAAATCGCGGCTTGGGATAAATGTCGGCCCAAAACACGGGTTGTTACAAGATGTGCCATGGGTGCATGAAAAACCATGGACCGACACTGGAGTATGGGAAGAACCCACTTCTATTGAACATTATTGTGAACCATTCTCATTTAAAAGTGGACATTCGGAATGGCCAACTTGTAACTGGAAAGATGACGGATATTGTAATGGCGGGAACTTGCTTGGAGCATATATAATTTTAAACACACTCCGTTATCAAGATTTAGAATGATATGAAGCTTTGAAGGATGACAAACTTAAAGACGAAGCTTTAATAAATAAAGCCATCATGGAAGGAATAATAAACGAAGATGAAGAATCACATAATGAAGCTTGGATAAGATGGAATGATTATGAGGATATGATGTGTCGTTGTGTGGTGTTTATTTATGATAGTTCAAGTTTTAAATTTATATTTTGCCGACTTAACCAAAAACAACACTTTAACGGGTAGTGTACCCGGTCGGAGGTAGATTCGTGGTAAGTAGAGTGTCGAACACTTGAAGCGAGGTTAAATCTTTCAATTTATTTATATTTTGGTTATCTAATCTATGCTAATTCTAATCTAAGTCAAACCTATGCTAATCTTATGTTAGTACTAATCCTAATTCTAACAGATAAAAAGGGGGGTTTCAGCCTGAGAGACTAGCACGAGTTTGTTTGATGACTATAATCAATTTAAGACACTTTAACCCACGCAAGCAAATTAACAGAAGATAAAAGAGCGGTCGAGCCTTGTAATAGAAAACTGTATTAGCCATCATTAATCCGATTAGAAGTTGGTTTGTTTATTCAGTGCAATGATTACTTATCTTGAAGAGGCATATCATTCTTAGACTTAGACGGGATTTCATCCTAAGACCTAGACACATTAATTATGTCATAATTAAAGCATCCGCATAAAGCATCCTTATTACCTGATTATAATCTATCTTAGGGATTAAAGCAATGGTGATCTTATTAAACCCTAGCTCATAGAGACTTTACCCACTTACTGCTTAATGGCAATTTATACACTAGTAGTCCACTTGTCCAACTATCCAATGGAATCATAACATTATTTGTTGAATTATCTAGATTCACCTACTAGTCAACATGTTCAATAAACCAAAGGCAATTTTCGTTAACTAGTTAAGCCAGAAGCGTATCCTTAGCACGATTTTAGAAGGACAATACTTGTGATCCTATGATTCTAGATGTATAAATCACTATATGGAGAGCTATCTCGGCATCTAGATTACTTGGTCCGTATCACTAGATCCAGTTGAATGATAGGTCACATACAAAAGCACGTAAACAAGTATGAATTGATAAACATAAACAAGCATGCAACGATAAATTAAGCAATCGAGATATAAACAAAACCAAACATTCAGATCTTCATAATAATGGCTAATACCCGAAGGTATTAGCCTTCAAACATCATAATTAATACAAGAGTAATTGTTTTAGCCAAGGTAAACTAACCGAGTTAACGAATGATACCAAAAACTGAACGATTACAAAAGTATAAGAAATTACACGTTGTCTTTTATGGATTGGAATGCGTTGCAAGACCTGTTCTGCTCTTTTTCTCCTCTGAAAATCTACTTTTGTGGTTTAGGTATCGAGAATATGATTTAGCACACTTATAACTCGTTTTTGAGTTTTGTATTTATAGGATCTAGAAGTCAGTTCGATACGGCGTATCCAAGGGGTTGGATACGGCGTAGTGGGGGGTTTCTTGGAGTAGGGACCACGTTTGATATCTTCCAGAATATTCACATACTATATCTTCAATACGGCGTATTGACTTCTTCTGGATACGGCGTATTGATATTTTTTCCTTTATGGTCTTTGGTGAGTGTAGGCACGGATACGCCGTATCTTCCTTGATGGATACGGCGTATTGGTCTTCAGAATAGTAATCTTCAAAATATCTTCATTTAAGCTTCAGAATGCGCGCCTTTTGCTAATATTCACCAAGTACTCCATAATTACTGCAATTCTCAAATATAAACGATTAAGTAACAATTTTTTGCAATAATTATATAAAATTGGTTAAATATATGGGATAAATGATGCTATAAAATAGACTTTATTTGATGTCATTAAATATCCCCCCACTTGAATCCTACTTGTCCTCAAGTAGCCTTTAGAAGTTTATAAAAATGTATCCCTAAGGATATTTTATGTTAAGCATTTATTTAATTTATTACAAGTACACAACCAAACACCTCACGAAATAGGAAGATGAAAACACTCAAATCACCCAACTAATCTATGTGGTAACATGTAACTAAATCGCTCAACTGCTCGGTCATGACGAGTATTCTATCATAAGCTTGGCAAGGATACACATCTCCACCGCTAAAGCTAAGGAGTAACAAGTTTATAAAGGTAAATATGGTTTGTATGAGAAGGCTTAGGGTTGATTACTCTAACTAATCTTTATCGATACCAATATTCTAGAAGGGCGACAAAGACCACACATACACACCCGTAACGACGGGATAGACACATGTGACTGCTCACTCCCACCTTAAATAAGCTAAAGAGTATGAATAGTAGAGTAATATAGGGTATGGATCTTCTAACTTTCACCAATAGTAATAAACCAACAAGGCAGCTGAGACATGCATACATGGCCGTAACGACGGAATAGACATGTACGCTCGATCACATCCTCATTCGCGTAAAACCCATGGTTAATGATTAGGAAAGGGAATTAAATTGTTGTTAAATAAAAATTACGAAACAAATAGATTAAGTCTAAAATACAAGTTGCTAGACACTTTTTTCTGACCGTTACCATGAAAAAGACATGACTATTTACAACGTCTTGATCATAGATCAAAAACTACAACCTAAGTTGGCGTTCCTGTAACGGTCAACTTCCCATTCATCCCATACTTTACATACTTTACAAGACAAGTGGCGATATCTACACTTTATACAATACTCTACATCGTCGATTTGTATCAACGAATAATCGATCCTTCGTGTAATTCCTTTGGTAGTTGCGAAACGATTATCTTCAAACTTTCCTTCTCTTTTTTGTTGTGATTTTTCAAAAAAAATCAATTTTTTTGCTAACACTATACTACGAAACTCGGAGTAGTTTCACCATCTTCACGATCATAATAATTCCGGATAATTCCTTCGATAATTCTTCATTCTTCGGACGTACCATTAATTGCACTGGTAGTAAAAATACATGAGTTTTGACTGTAATATACATTCCCATTTGCAATGTGCAAATTTCTTCCAACCATACAAAAATAGACACAAGACTCGAGAAATACAAACTTTAGACTTTAAGCAACTAGCAACTGTAAAATAAACTTAATCTAACAGGGTAGGCTAACGTGTAAAGGTGTAACGAAACAAATAATTGATGTAGTTCCTAAAGGATTGGCTCTACGAGTTGTTCTAGGGGTATCTTACTCTTAAAGTGAGAGTAAACAAAGGGTTTATATGGGGTTAACTAACCGGTGTAGTTAGTTAATAAGCAACATGTAAAGGCGATTTGGGTGTAATCATAAAATTTACCAATTTAAACAAGTTACTCCATCTAAATCCATAGTACTTATCACTGCGGTCTCGAATAGATATACCAAGCCAAGTTCTAAAGTCTACAACATCACCGGCACACACATATTTTATGGAATTTAGGTAAACATTTGGAAACGGATAGGTTAAATCCTCACAATATCTAACAAGGGTTATTGTGTGTAGGTTATGTATCAAGTAATTTCATAAAAGCATGCTTGAAAAAATTTTAAATGTTAATTTAAGCATTTTAGTGTGAAAATTAGGACAAGTAAATATTATAATTCCATCCCCCGCTTAAATTATACAACGTCCTCGTTGTATAGATAAAACATTAAATACGGGAATTAAAAAGAATTAGAATGAGAAAATCCCCTGATATTTGCTCGGTAGATTCTCCATGTTGAGTTTATTGAGCAAGATTGTATTGAACAGCCGCCTTGAAGTTTCAAGACTCCAACACTTCAAGATCTTCCTGATTTGACAAGTAAAAATGAAGATGCATGCCGCACATACGAAAAAATCTTTCATAGCATGGACGAAGGATGGGTGGTAACAAGGGAAGAGTAAAAGAAGCTGAAGAAAAAGTCTAACTTAAAAACTTAGCTGAAAAGAAAAGTGCTTCCCGAGAGACAACCCGGACAGTAATTTATTTTTATCGAGTCTGTCTTCCCAGATATCAATACGGCGTATCCACTCCATACCATACGACATATTGAATGTCTGGACGTTATTAGTCCTTTATTTTTCTGCATTTAAAACTTTATTGTCGGCTCTGTCTATATGACGTATTCATTACATGATACGACATATTCAGCAGAACTTTGACTCGCGCAAACTCACCCCTTAAAACCTATCTATAAATGATATAAATACACCAAGGGACGAAATCACGCGAGAGCAATAAAACCGGAAGCAGTATAGGGTGTCTCCGGGTCGTTATGTCCCAACGAGGCTGAAATGGAAAATCGAGAAACGATTGATGATTTGTGTATGAATGTCACAGGGAATGATTGGGCACTAAAACTGATAAAAATAAGCAAAAGCACATAAAAATAGCAAAGAGAATAAGCTGGAACAAGAATCAAAATTAGGAATGACAGAACACTTTAAAACTTTAAACTAAGACACAAATAAACTCAAATAAACTTAAGACAAGTTAAATAAGCTAAACTAACTCTTAATAAGCAAATACTAAAAGCAATTAAGCTAAATTAATCAAGATAATCAAAAATACTAACAACAGTCTAACAGTTTTAAACTACCAGTACTAACTTGGAGTTTTATGCTAGGCTAAGTTAGTACTGTTGCTTAAGGTTAGTAACTGCTAAGCTAACCAAGACTTAAAGGAATTATACAATAAGCAAACATAGCTAAAACAGAAGTTCACCTAAAATTAATAAGCACTTAGTATTGGAAATAAGCAACTAGAATAAACTAAAATGTTAAAATAAGCTAGAAAACTTAAACTAGATAAATGTGGAGTAATTCTTTATTAAAAAGGAAAAATAAACTTTAATAAAGCAAGCAGTAAAGGAAAATGATTTAAATCTACTCTAAAAAGCTGAAACAATCTTTAAAATAAGCAGAAATATATAAGCTGATAAGGGTGATATGAACTACCAGTATAACAGTTCTAACTAACAGTTTTAATGGAGTTAGTACTGCTAGTGCTGAGTTAGTACTGCTACCTTTGAAATCCAAGAAAATGAACTAGCAGTACTAACTTGGAGTTAGTACTGGTAGCTTTAAGTTAGTACTGCTCCAAAAGTGAACTAGCAGTATTAACTTATAACTAACAGTTTTAACAAGTGAACTATCAGTACTAAGTAAGAAAGTAATACAAACACTTTTCAACTAGCAAATAAGCAAAATAAGCACTAAAATGTTCTGCAGAAATTATGAAACAACATAGAATAAGAGAAACTTACAACACCCTTGCTCAAACAGGGTCAACAGAGAATCCTACAAGCCTCTGCTGGTATAAAACAAGGCTAGTGATGACGAGTTCCATAAGCACATCAGAAACTGGCTTATCATCCATAAACATAAGCTGTGGTTTATTTGAGGGTGATATTTGTGATTTTCTCTAACTACTTACTTTTTTATCTTACTTAATGAAACACAAATCTTTGAGTAAAGATGTGATGAGAAACTTTTTAAACACAAAACAATTGTTTAAGAATACTTAAAACACTGGTATTGTAAAGTGGACTTTAAATCTTCAAACTTGCATTAAAACTTGAAGTGTTACAAAACTAATACAAAGCTGTAAATGACTATTAAATTAAACTAAGTTATATTAAAATATTAAACTTGTTGCCTTCAAGGATTAACAAAAAAAGCTCTATTTATAGGCCCAAGTCTTCATCTGCAACTTGTGCTTCATTTGTTGAGATAAAAACAAGTGTGCTTGTGTGTGAGGGAGTTCTAAGCACAAAATCCACAGCCTTCAATTCCTTTTGTTGTTCCTTTTGAACAATCTTAGCCATCGAAAATGTTTTGGGAATGGTGAGGGATGCTACATGGACTTTTATATAGCTGGGGGTAACTGTAGGGTGATGTACTTGATTTTTGGCTTAGGGTGGAGAAGTGGTTTTGCTGGGAAGAATAGTAATGGCGACATACCAGTTGTAAATGGGTTTTTTGGGCGGGAAGAAGACTTTTTTTTGGGGAGTAGGCAGATTGGTCTCCCTCAGTTGTATAATTAAAATGTAATCTCTACCTTCGTTGCAATTTACCCTTGTATTTTCTCTTTGCAATATATAATTGAGGTTTTGGCAGTTTTGGCCCTTCAAGTTGTATTTTACTTCCACTGCGTGATTTTGACTTTGTCCCTTTCCATTCGTGTCTCGGATTTGTTGGCTTTTGGCTTTCTTTTTGTTCTTTCTTGAATATCCGTGCCCACCTTGTTATTTTTTTCTTTCCCACCTCTCTTTCTAAAGACCGATATCTCTCTCACACTACCAAAACTCTACTCTTATATATGTTACTGTTTGCATTTGTTACTCTATCTGTGTCGCTCGCTCGCCATCTCTCGGATGTCTTATCGTAAGTAGAAGATGAACAAACACAAAGATGACACGCAAACCTAAGCAACGCGTGCACCCCCACATATCCTTCCATCCCTTCCCCCAGAATCCCGCCCCTGCGCGGCGCGCTCTTAGGCCTAGTGCCCCCGCGCATCTTTTTAGTTCGTGTCTTTACAAGATCAGCGATATAAGCCGGTCCCATGCTCTCGCGCAATTTAAGCAATACACCCATACCACCCGTCCCCTCCCACTAAAGCTAGTCGCTTTTATTACGATGACAATTCAATTTGAAATTTGGCCCAGAGTTTTGGGAGATAACGCGATAGTGCCATATGGGATAATTGAGTGATAGTGAATGGTCTTCATGACCAGCGGGGTGGTTTTTTATGCTTTCCTGAGAAAATATCTTAATCTAGAGTTTTAAAGAGGAGGACTCGATCACCGACGTTGAAAATCGCGGTTCTTGATCTTGAGTCGTGAATCCTCCTTTAGTCTTTTCTTTTGTAGATTAAAGAGTTCTCAATAAGCTTCTCATCACGGACGGCTCATTAAGTTCATTCAGCTGAACTTTCTTATGGTCACCAGCGGTTTTTTTTAGATCAAAGTTTGTATGTTTATAAGGCCCAGTGGCCTGGTGTTCTAAAATCAATTGGGCAGATGGCATAGGCTTTTCCGTACACCTAACTTGTATGGAGTACACCCAATGGGTGTTTTGTAAGCGGTGCGAAATGCCCCTTAAAATGCATCAATACGAGCTTATCTGAACAAGAGGTCTTACGGTTGCTTCCTATTGATCTCTCAAGATATCAATAGCTTTCAACGTGTACCCCGTATTTACCTTTTTTTTATATGTACACTACTATCCCTAATATTTTTGGATTTTCCTTCCTTTTTCTTTTCTTAACTACATGTTTGACTTCCTTTATTTTATCAACCATTGGGATCCTTTGATGAGAAGCGCCATCAGATAATCTACAGACGTCCCTGAGGATAAATTCATCGTCCCCGAATTTCACTAGATCTAAACCAAGCAATGTAAACAAGATCATTGTTGATAATAAGTTTAGATGTTAAGCCATCATACTTATGACTTGTGAACTTTTTACTCCCAACATGGATATATGATTTGAATGTGTGTGCTCGTTTCTAACCACAGTCAACTTATTTGCATAGTCATAATGTTCAAGATGAATCATGACTCAAAGCAACAAATTATTAGGCACTTATTAACTTGATTTTTAAACCATAGAACTTTTTGCAAATATTTATCATTTCATAAGTTCTTAAAAAAAAAAGGGGGCTAGGAATTGTGTTGCTTAGTTTGATCACTACTTAGGCCTCGCTCCAATAGGTAGGTATCACAAACTATACGACCGGTGTTCTTAGTTTGAACCCACCCCGTTGCTAGCGTAGTGGTAAAAATCCATCAAACCTTCTTCCTAATAAGATAAGATTTGGGTGTCTTAGTTTGAACCCCTCACCTTGACCTTTTATTCACAACGTGAGATATCACAACACACAAATTCCTAGAAGTTAAGAAAGTCTTAGTTTAAAATCCCCACCTAGTGGTTAGCGGAGTGGGATAATCAGACACATTCTTTTACTAGCTCCATATGATCAATGTATGCTTTCATTGCATAATTACAATATTCATGCATTTTTGCATTCTTTACTTCATTCATTGCTTCTTTGGCATTTTATCTTTCAAAAACCTTGTTTTTAAAGAAATCAATGGGTGCAAATTTGAAGCTTTTTTCTTTAAAAATCGATTGACTTAGTTGCACCAAAGCCACATGTGATTAGGTGGTTTAGAGCTTATGGGAGAAAAAGAACACAAGTTATTCTTATAAGTTTTGAGACGAATCTTGCTAACCATAACCTTATATTCAACTCACATCACTCTTGTTCTTCATCTCGTGAAAGCTTAGCTACAATTGAGGAACTAGCTATGGGCTCAACACGCTCGATCGAGTCAAAATTATTTATCTTTTTCTACCATAGGAAAGTAGAAACTGTAATAAAAACACTTATTTTATTTTTGAAAATTCTTAATTTGTTTTTTCTATTTTTTTGGCTATTTTTGGCAAAAATTTTGGTGGTAGAACGAGATTACGTGATAAAAACGGGCTGCAGGCAAAAAATCAATCGAGATCCCCCCCATACTAGAATCTAATACATCGCTCGCTCGATGTTTCAAAGGCGTACCTACGTCAAATTAAGGTCTTTTATGAAGTGTGCCAAAAGATAAAACGTTAGTCGATTAGATTTGGATACTGGATTCCCAAAATGAAGCTGAGGATGTGAAACTCTTGATAAAGATACAAGCACGAGAGTCTTCACAATCCGGGCAATCCTGGACAATTAACAACACAAACACGAAACACGGGTAATGGAAGAGGCGAGCCTCCACACAACAAGAAAACACTTATTCATTTTTACACAATACTACGATAAGCATGGGGTGCCTCCCACGAAGCGCTTGTTTAAGGTCGTTATGCTTGACCCGTCACTTGAATTTATTGGACATTAGGGAATGTCTGGAGATCCGGGACTACCAATTGTGGTATGTCCCCTCCAAAGTAGTGCTTCAAGCGATGACCATTTACTTTGAAATTTGGCCCAGAGTTTTGGGATAACTCGACAGTGCCATATGGAAACACTTGGGTTACAGTGAATGGTCCACTCCAACGGGTCTTAAGCTTGCCCAAGAAAATCTTCAATCTAGAGTTAAAGAGGAGGACTCGATCACCGATGTTGAAAACGCGGTTTTAGATCTTGGAGTCATGGATTCCTTGTTTTTCCTCTTATAATTAAAGAATTCCTCGTAAGCATTATCACACAGAAGTTCATTTAAGGTTCATTGAGTTGAACATTCCTGTGATCACCCCGGATTTGATATCAAAGTTGGTAAGTCATTAAGGGCCCAGTAAGCTTTTGCTCGAGTTCGATCGAAAGATGACATGCCTTCCCGACACTACTTGTAAGGAGTACACCCGATGGGTGTTTTGTAAGCTGTGCGGAAAGCCCAAATGTTCTTCATCTAATTTATCCGACCAAGAGGCAAAGCAACTATTTTTCGCCACAGGGTGTCTTTCAATAATTCGTTCATACCACGATTGGATACCTCAACTTGCCACTTTTGTGGATGATAACGCGTGGAAGACGATGAGTGAACTCCGTATTTAAGCATGACCATTGCAAAAATTGGTCATTGCAAAAATGGGTACCCCGCGATTCACTTATATTGCAAAACGGGTGCTCGCAAACCGAATCTGCGAAGAGAAGATATAAGAAATTTGCAAACAACTTGGTCGTCATTTGGTGGGGAGCGCTTTTGCTTCAAACCCATTTTGATAAATAATCAACGCGGCCCACGATATATATTTTTCGCCTTTTTGAAGACGGGAACGGCCCCATAAAAACAATGCCCCACATGTCAAAGAATTCGCAAACTTGGATTAGATTTTTGAGGCATCTCATCTAACGTTGCGAATATTGCCATGACGTTGACATATGTCACTCGGGTGACAAAGTCTTGGCATCCTTTGTTAGATCGTGGCCAATTAGAAACCCTGAAATCGAAGATCTACTTAGCGGTGTAATTAGCACCGAAGTGTCCCCCGGTGGGTCCATTGTGGCAAGCTTTGAGATGTCAAAAAGCTTCTTTGCCCCTAAACACAACCCAATTACTTGGTCAGCACAAAGAAGATCTTGAATATAAAGGTCTTCCCAAAAGTAATGCATTATGTCTTTGAAGAATTTTCTTTTTTGTTGGGTTGACACCCATTGATCACGAAATTTACACGCTTGGTAGTTTGCGATGTCAGCAAACCATGGGGAACTAGCACAAGAACAGTAATCGAAACTAATAGTTTCAAGATGAAACCTTTTCATTTATCTCCTTGGATCGACTCATTATTGTTGAGGATTCACTAATCGTGATATAGATCAGCCGCTAGTTCTACTCAGCTCCATTTGTTCAACTACATCAAAGTCGCACACTTGAAGAGCAAACCCATCGGAGCAATCTCCGCCTTAGAATCTTTCTTAGCAAAGAGAAATTTGAGCGGAATGATCCGTTATACACAGTGCAAATTTATTCATGACAAGGTAAGAATCGCAATTTCTCGAATGCGTACAAACCACGGCTAACATTTCTTTCTCTGTCGTGGTGTAACGTATTCCGCCTCATTCATTGTTTTATTACCTTGCATAAGTAATAGGCCTGAAAATGTTTCATCATGATGCTGGCCAACCAAGACTGCACCTAAGCGAAATCGCTTGCATCGCACATAAGATCAAATGTTCATTCCATCCTGGGCAATCATGATTGGAGCCGGTCGGTTTAGAATCTTTTTTTAGAGTGTTAAATCTTCAATTACACATTTGAGAAATAAAAACGAGTCCTCTTTTTCAAGCAAAATGGGTCATGGTACTGGCTATTTTTGAGAAATTTCTAGATGAATCTTCTAAAAAACCCGGCATGCCCAAGAAAACTACGATACCTTTTACCAGTATCGGAGTTAGGGAGCTTGGCTATAACTTCAAATCTAGCTCGATCACCTCAAAATGCCTGACATTGGAGAATTTTTATTTCCAAGAACAATGCCTACCTTAACCATGAAATGGCATTTTCGTCCAGTTTAGAGTCTTAAATGTGTCTTCACAACCGCTTAAGCATCTTTTTTTTTTTTTTCCAAATGGGTTTAGGCATGTATAGAAAAAACCTTCCAAAACACCAAAAATTCATTCCATAAATACCTCCATCGTTTTTTCGATCATGTCGTAGAAGAATTGCCATCAAACATCTCTGGAATGTACCTGGTGCTTGCAGAGGCCGAGGGCATGCGGCGGTAGCAAAGGTCCGTATGGCAAGTAAATGTTGTCTTTTCCCTGATATATTGGTCGATGGGTATTTGAAATATCATGAGAAAACCATATGAGAAATAATTTAGTATCGTTTCCCGCAAGCCATTCGACATTATGGTCCATGTATGGTATTGGAAAATGGTCTTATTCCGGTAGCTTCATTCAACTTTCGTTTAGTCAATGCAATACCCCCCATCCCGTAACAAATCGAGATGGGATCAAACTCATTTTGCTTCATTCACAACTACGGTACAAACCACATTCTTTGGTACACAGTGTACCGGGCCTTACCCATGGACTATCCGAGATAGGGTAAATTAATAAATCCAGCGTCAAGAGAAGTTTTTTCAACTTCTTTTTTTATGACATCGTGGATTTTTGGG
The DNA here is from genome assembly GCA_026074375.1 of Tanacetum coccineum. Taxonomy (NCBI): domain Eukaryota; kingdom Viridiplantae; phylum Streptophyta; class Magnoliopsida; order Asterales; family Asteraceae; genus Tanacetum; species Tanacetum coccineum. The sequence continues at coordinate 58,169 of BQNB010013370.1, read as the reverse complement.
TTAACCCCGTCTCTAAATGTTGGTACCGCTGGTGTGTAGTCCTCTTCCATTAGATTTTGTGAGTACCATTCCGGGTTTAATACCCTTGATATAGGTAAGTTACCCAAGTGATGGCTCGCTTGTGGGATCTGCAACACCTTTATATGAGCGGTTCTCCAAGAACACATCAAATCTTTAGCAATGATGACTGTAACTTGTTGTTACCTCTGAAAATTCATATTCGAGGTGGGGAGGTAAGTCCTATATCTCGACTTCGAGAGGTTCAACAATTGATGTTTCAATTCGTTTTGGCTTCACAATTCTTAAGTTCTTTTCTAACCTCAGGAAAATAATTTGCATGGTTGGGAAGTGGTGATAAGGGCTCACTATTTAGGATAGCTTCAAGAAGAAGAATGTCCTTCTCGGGATCACATTCGGCATCATCAATTCCTGACTTATACGAAGTATCAGAAAGTTCAGCCTCGATTTCTTCAAGAATGTAACCACTACCCTCGAATAGAGTGAGGTTAGAAGTGGTATATCAACAATTGTTCAAAGAAGGAGTGAAATATTCCGCATTTGCTAATACTTTCGAGAAACCTAAAATCTCTTGAGAATATTCCTCGCAAGCATATCATAAAGTTGCGGACCAGTTAAACATACATTTATTGCATTATAGAGAATTTTTTCAGTAATCTCCTACTTTGAAAGTCACGGATTGGTCATCATGTCTTAAGGTCATCTTTTCACCGTGTACATCAATCAAGGCTCTTGCCGTTCTTAAAAATGGTCTTCCTAAAATCAACGGGAGGTTTTTGAATTTATGATTTATAATAAGTATTTGATTTATTTGTTTGATTGGTGGCTTAATTGATTATTGCTTCTTTTATTCATTTGAGCATTTTTATGAATATTTACGAATTTATATAGTGAACAGCAGGTTGCTATGATTATTTTTATGATGTTTTGTTGTTTTAGGCATTTTGAAATGTAGTAATTGAAATTAATGTATACCATATGTTATATGAATGAAAGCCGAAAGCTTATGTGCATAGGTCTCCATCTCAATTATAAGTTATGATTATTTATATCTCAACTATAAATTGTGGTCTTTAAGTTTTGTATTATGTTATAAACCAGATTTCCATGTGTCAGAATTTGTTTGGAGATGTGAAAAGGTGTCACTATAAGCTCGCTTGCTTAGATCATGCCAATTGCTAATCGCTCAAAGTGAGCGAGAACTTTTTAGCTGATAGAACATTATGGCCATGAGAACAATGAATACACAAAAACACAATGTGCAGGTCGTTATCTCTAAAGGAGTGTTTGGGAAAGAAACATTTAAAGCAACGGACAACAAGGTTGAAATAAACTTAGATGCTGCTAAAGAACTTGCTGAGAAAAAGGAATTTAGGAGAGCTAAGGTATTACTTTTCTATTTTTCAGGGGAGTTTGACACTAAAGCACATGAACACCTTTAATAGATGGACATAATTTCAATGTAGTTGCATCTATGTTGGGAGCATCAGGCTATTAAAGAACTTGTTGAGAAAAAGGAGTTTAGGATAGCCAGGATAGCCAAGGTATCACTTTTCTGTTTTTCAGGGGCATTTGACACTAAAGCACATGAACACTTCTAAATAGATGGACATAATTTCATGTAGTTGCATCTATGTTGGGAGCATCAGGTGTTGTGTCTAAGTTTGAGGATGATGAGGGTGGGCGGGTATAATGTTGTTTGTCCCGTTACATATGATATTCGCATGTCTACTAATTTTCAGTCACTTCCAACTGATAAAATAGCGGATGTTTTACGATTTCATTGCCTCTTTTCAGAAAGAGCTTGATAGAAGAATGGAGGAACAATTTACCAAATTAGGGGCGCCGACCGCAAGGTATTGTATTTTCTTTATCTTCTAACATATGCATGACGATATACTAATGTTGATAAGGATTTGTAGCATTTGCTTATGAAAATTAGCTTCTTTTATGTAACGGGTCGTGTGCTTTTACTTTGAATTTTAAGAGAGTTAATGGTTCAGTTGCGACTAATACTGGGATTGTTTACCAGCATGCATAGGCTATCGAATCAGGTTAGCTACAAGTGCTGAAAATGAAGCATGAAAAACACAATGGCATAAAATGAAGCCTAAATAATGACATTCTAACATAAGTGTATGATTGCTTGAATAGTTGAATATACAAACTGGAATTTGAACATTTGTATGCTACAGTTTTGCATTACAGGTCCTTGACGACTGATTATAAATTCGATTATTATTACATGTCACACCCCCAAACGGGGCCTAGACGGAAACACGTGTCCGGGGGCGTGACGTCATAATATACATCATACAAGATACAAAGAACGACCTCTAAGGGTACGTTTAGAAATCCAACATCGTTGCATTAATTGAAAATAGTTAAAGTTTTACATAGGTTCATAGTTAATATGCGGAAGCGAATAAAAGTTTTAGAAATTGACAACGATGTAAAAACAGATAATAATAGTTCTTGAAAATTGGTCCAATACAAGGCGACCCCATATAGCAAACAAAGACATCCATATCTAAGCACCTGAGAAAAACATGCTAAAACGTCAATATAAAGTTGGTGAATTAATAGGTTTGAATTTGATATAAGAATGGACCACAAATTTTGCAAAACGCATGTGACTATTATAACAGATACAATATCACATAAAAAGGCATTTACGTTGTACTAAGCTCATGATACCGAGGCTAAATGTAATGGAAGCATGCAAAATGCTTAATAAACTTGCCCTGACGGGTGCCAACATGGCGCTTTACCGTATCACTCGACATGGTATACGTCCGTTGATCATGTAAGAGCTACTTACACGGACGGGGATGATTAGTCCCAATAGATCTATTTACAACACTCGCGCTCACTTACCAATCCAACTGATTATAAGTAACTAACGGTTCATGATAACTCAGGCATACAAGTTTCAACATTTACTTAGGCAACACGTAAACAAGATTGGGAAAAACGTAAAGCATTTGTGTCCAATATTTAAAAGCAAGCAATATTTCTCACCCCAAATAGTAAAGCAATTAGTAAAAACGAGGGGCTATGAACTCACCTTAAGCAAGTAGTGAGCAAGATATTCAACGAAGTGAATAACGATAACGAACAACTCTAACCGCGACCTAATTAATAGACGCGCTTTAGAAACGAGAAATAATATGAAACATCGGATAATACGCTTGTAAGAAAAATAGACATCCATAAGTGTTTGCGCTTTAGTTTATATAGTAAAATGTGTCATTATGAAAGTATAAGGTTTATAGTTACGTTACGCCATGTTATAAGAAAAGTTTCTATTTTTGGAAAGTTATTATTTTAGAAAGCATAAATGAACGACCTCTAAGGGTACATTTTGAAATAAACACCGGTTGCAAAGTTTTAAAATAAATAACAATAAGTTTTTACATCGATTAATTTAAAGATACGAAGTTAAAATGCGGAAGCTAAATAAGTACCAAAAAACCAAAAAAACCGGGGTAAAAAAAAACAAAAAAAAAAAAAAAAAAAAAAAATTTTAAAGACATAGATATAATCTCTGGTATACCGTTACAGGCAAATAGACTTCACATAAGTCAATCAACAGCATCCATGCTAAGCACCTGAGAAAAACATACTTAAAACGGTCAACATAAAGTTGAGTGACTCGCGCGAACTCACCCCTTATTAGACGTTGACAAATACAAACATGTATAAATAAACAACAAGGGACGAAATCTCGCGATATCAATGAAACCGAAGCATAATACGGAGTGTCCTCCGGTCGTTATGTCAACAACGAGGCAAGAGATGGAAAATCGAAAAGACGATTGATGATGGTGTTTTGAATATGACAAGGAATAAGATTATGATTGAGTCACTAAACCTAATAGGCAAATGCACATAAAAGAAAGGCAAAGAAAAAGAAGCTTGGAACAATCATAAAAGCTAGAAATGTAAAAACACTTAAAACTTTATTATTCTAAGACCAAATAAGAATCAAATAAACAAAATACAAAACAAAATAAGCTAGACTATAACTCAAAAAACTCTAAATAAGCAAATTCAGCAAGCAATTAAACTAATTAAACAAGAAAAACACAGCAGTACTAACAACAGTACTAACAGTATTAACTAACAGTACTAACTTGGAGTTAGTACCGGTAGTTCTATGAAGCAAGAAATAAGCAAATAAGCTAAAACAGGTATTTAACTATCCCTAATAAGCACTCAGTAATCAGAATAAGCAACTAGAATAAACTACAATGGCAAATAAGCTAAAAAGCTACAAACTGATACACTATTGAAAATACTTTGAAAAGGAAAATAAGCTTAAATAAGCTTACTCCTAAAAACAGTAAAGGAAAATGGTTTAATCTACTCTAAAAAGCTAAGGAAATCTTAAATAAGCAGAAATAATAAGCTGATAAGCTAGAATGAACCACCAGTACTAACAGTTTTACTAACAGTACTAACTTGGTGTTAGTACTGGTAGCTTTAAGTTAGTACTGTTCCAAAAGTGAACTAGCAGTATTAACTACAGGTTAGTACTGCTAGTTGAAAATACTTTTGAAAGTTTTCAAGAATCATTTTTCTCTTTATATTAAGCTGATTAGATCTTAAATTACTTAAAACATATTATCAGATGACAGAATAAGACATTTATAAGTAGCCTTCAATCAAGAATGAGCACTTAAATAAGCTGAATTAGTCTAGCAGTGTTAACTTATAACTAGCAGTTTTAACAAATAAACTAACAGTACTAAGTAAGAAAGTGTTACAAACTATTTTTCAACTAACAAATAAGCAAAATAAGCACTAAAACAGTTCTGCAGAAAATAAGAACAATAAGAAAAAGAAAAACTTACAACACCCTTGCTCAAAACAGGGTCGAACAATGAATCTACAAGCTCTAGCTTGCATAAAACAAGCTAGTGAGAGTCCATAAGCCCATCCAGAACTGGCTTATCATCCATAACATAAGCTGTGGTATATTTTCGTGTCAGTGAATACTTATTTTGACATTTTCTCTTAACTACTTAACTTTTTACTTAATAAACCCAAGCTTATAAGATAAGTCTGTGGATAGAGCTTTTTGTAAACACAAAAACAACATATGATAAGAAACTTATCACGGTATTGTAAAATTGACTCACAAAACACACTCAAATTTGCATTAAAACGTGGAAAAGATTCACAAAGCTGAAAGTCAAACAAAACTGTATATGACTTTAAAAACTGAAAATTAAACTTAAGATATTCAAAGCAAATTACAACTAGTTACATAAATTAATCTCAAAAAAACTAATGCCTGACAAAAGGCTTACAAGAAGCTCTATTTCTATTCCACAAGTCTCTTGGTACGTGCAGCTGTGCATCTTTCAGTAAGATAAAAACAAAGTGTCAATGTTGTGTAGGGGATTCTACTAAGTCAAATCCACAGCCTTTTATTATCACTTTGTGCTCTTCTAGGAAGTGCAATACTCAGCCAAACGATAATTTTTTTTGGAACACTGGAGAGGGATTGCCAAACATTGGAGCATTAATTACAGCAGGGGGGGGAGGGGGTTAGTAGGGTGGATGAAATGATTTTGGCTAGGGAGAGAGGTGGTTTTGCAGGGAAGAAGTATGGGCGACATACAAGTTGTAACTGGGTTTTGGGGCGGGAAAGAAGACTTTTTTGGGAGAGTAGGCAGAATGGTCCCCTCAAGTTATATAACTTAAATGCAATCTCTACCTTCTTTGCAATTTTAACCCTTGTCTTTCTCTTTTGCAATACAACTTGAGGTTTTGGCAGTTTTGGCCCCTCAAGTTGTATTTTCTTGCTTTGTCTGACTTTTGACTTTGCCCTTTTCTACTCCGTGCTTGGAATTGCTTGCTTTTGGCTTTCTTTTTGTCCTTTTCTTGAATATCCGTTCCTGCACAATACAAATGCAAACATACAAATACAATGTACTTTTGGTACGTTTTTAGTCATTTAAGTTCGTTTTTAATGGAAGGTGGTATGTGTAATTAAGCACATACCAAACTTACCCGTATAGATACTTTTTACAAGTTTCTCCATACGGCTTACCTAGGTTTTTGGATACGACGTATTCGTTTCCTGTACATTTTAGTTTTATTTATTCAACCGTAGGATACCCGAGATAGGATTTTGCATGGTTTTTCCTATATTTTGCACAGGACCTCGCTGGAAAAAATCGACAAGCGTTGGTGAAGTATCGATAATCTGGTATTCTTGCTCATGAAATCAACATGAAGAATCATTATCGAGCAAATATCAGGAGAGTTTCTGATGTGTCGTTGTGTGGTGTATATTTTCATGATTCAAGTTTTAAATTTATATTTTACCGACTAAACCAAAAACAACACTTTAACGGGCAGTGTACCCGATCGGTAGTAGTTTCGTGGTAAGTAGGGTGTCAAACACTTGAAGTGAGGTTAAATCTATCAATTTAATTAATATCTTGGTTATCTAATCTATGTTAATTATATTCTATTCTAAACCTATGTCAGTCCTAATTCTAATTCTAACGAGAAAAGAGGGTTTTCAGCCTGAGAGACTGGCAAAGTTTGGTTGGTGACTACAATCAATTCAAGGCACTTTAACCCACGCAAGAAAATTAACAAAAGATGAAAGAGCGGTTGAGCCAAATATAAGAAAACTGTATTAACCATTATTAATCCGATTAGAAAGTTGGTTTGTTTATTAAGTGAAATGATTTCTTCTCTTGATGTGGCATATCATTCTAAAGACTTAGGCGTTACATCATCCTAATACTTAGACAAATTAATTCTGTCACAATTAAAGCGTTCGCATAAAGCATCCTTATTTGCTGATTATAATCTATCTTAGGGATTAAAGCAATGGTGATCTTGTTAAATCCTAGCTCATAGAAACTTTACTCACTTACCGCTTAATGGCGATTTATACACTAGTAGTCTACTTGTCCAACTATCCAATGGAATCAGAATGTTATTTGTTTTATTATCTAGGTTCATCTTCTAGTCAACACGATCAATAAACCATTGACAATATTAGTTAAGCCCGAAGCGTATCCTAGACACAGATTCAGAAGGATAATATTTGTGATCCTATGATTCTAGATGTAAAAAGCACTATATGGAGAGCTATCCCAGACTCTTGATTTACTTGGTATGTATCATAGATCCAGTTGAATGATAGCTCGCACACAAAAGCGCGTAAACAAGTATAAATCGATATAACACCACGTGTTTTAGGGTCATTTACGATGTCAATATATTCACTATTTAGTTTTAGTATTTTACGCGTTTGCTTTTAAATCGTAATCGTTAAGTTAAATCGCGTAAGCTAAAAATTATCGTTCAATGTAAACGGGCATCAAACAATTAAATGTTTACATCAAGCAAGTGTTAAGTAATTATTTTGAGTATAATTATTAACTTGGTTCATTTTATTTTTATTGGTTACGTAAAGTGATTACGTTTCGCGATAAAATACGTTTAGGCATTCTCGAAACCACCAAAACTTTTCTACGCTTCAACAAATACCCGCAATTATACCCAATACTCAAAATTTACAAAATATCATCACCTATATACATATATAACCGGATATGGGAGGAAACATACAAGTATAATATCTAAATTCAATCACACTTCCTAGAATTAATGGGATAACTTCTATTCTAGGGAACCATTAGATATTTTTACAAGACTTTCATGTATTCTTGACCAACTATCCCTAGAATTCCTCCTTGTGTCCCTTGAATAAGTCTTAGGGTATATAATGCCTAAACTAGAAGATAGAACACACACACTCTCATTCCTAAGGTGTAAACAACACAAAACTCTCCCATTTCCTTCTCTATAGGCCACAGCCAAAAACTCCAACCATAAACCATCCATAAAAATTTTATTTACCACATTTCCAAGTGTTCCTACATTATATCTAAGATAACTTAAGGTGTTTAGAATGTTTGCTTTAAGGTTTACAAGTGTTAAAGCAAAAAAGTTCAAGATTAGAGTTTACTTGAAATTAGGGCTTTCAAGGTCTTGGAAGCTAGGGTTTGTTTACTAAACAAGGGTTTAGATCTTGTTGTTCATCACCATACTTCATATTAAGGTTACCTAAAAACCTTAATCTTTTTACATTTGTGATTTTATGCATATATGATGTTTATGTAGTTAATCACCATCTAAGGACTTATTTACTTGTAAAAATGGATTTTTACACTTGTTTATGGTTTGATAAACTTTTACATATGATATATGAATGTTAATATCATGTTATAATGGATGTATAAGTATTGTACATGTGTGGTTTATATATAAACAAGTTACTTAAAAAGTATACTTATATAAAGTTATGGACAAATGAGTATGTAAACTTATGGATCTTGTGATTTTTGGATAATATATGGACTAATCATGGACTAGAGACCCTAAGGATGTAAGACATATGATATTGAAGGTTGTAATGGACTTGTAACAAAGTGGTGAAACTAAAAAGTTATAAAAACAACTTTTAAACACATTTTAACAAAATGGACAAAGTGGGCTGTTTGAAATTCGAATTTAACATATATATTTTATGATTTTATAAAATACTACATGTCACAAGGATCGTGGGCATGTAGAGAACTCGAAAAACCGATTTATAACGAAGGAGATACGCTAATTTTAAGTTATACGTTAATTAAACGCGTTTATAAAAGAAATTTTATAAAAACCAATTACTATTCACATCTAATGAAAATGTAAACATATATTATCAGTTAGTACATAATTTTAGGATTTCAAAACAATAAGAATCATAATTTTATGATTAATAACGAAGGAGTTATGAATTACGCAAGTTTACGACAATAAATACTTTTATAAAACTATTTTTATAAAAGTTACTGTTCATCTCAGACATGAACATTTTGAAAACATCATTAATTTTGATAAAAAATTTTAATTACAAAGACGTACTCGAAAGAATCACTAAAAACGGAGTTAAAATGAATAAAATACGATATTTACGGGAGGGTTTACGACATATATCTAAGTATTTTTATATTAATAAATTTATTAAAGTGTATGAACAGTAAAAACCACTATTCACCAGGGGACTAAAAATATGAAAATGTAATATTTTGATAACTCGTCTTAATACGAAAGCGTGGACATAAGAAACGTAAGAAACGAGCTTAAAACGATAAAGTTACGTCGTTTTCACTAAAGAGATGTTTATAAACGTTTTTACTTTATAAATATGATTTCACAAATGCAATTAGATGGTGATGTAGCTATATAGAATTATATATGATAGTAGTTATTCAAAGTGCTTAGTACTTATTCGGCCTATACTTGATTAGTGGCATTTGTCGGTCATTATATGAAACATGATTTGTTTGTGTGATATTACATTGTTGATTGTTCAATTCACTCGAGGTGAGTTCATAGCCCCACGTTTTACATTTATAATGATTTACAAGTTTTGGGGTAAGAAACATATGCATGTTTTACAAATTGGACGCAAGTGTACATTTTACTTGATTACGTGTTTGCCTAAGTAGCGATAACCCATCTGAGCCCATAATCATGAACTGTCAGTTACTGTTGTGAGCACGAATGTTATAAATAGATCTATTTGGGATTGACATCCCCGTTCGGGTGATTAGCTATCACTAGACAAACGAACGTATACCATGTCGGACATAGGATGTTGCGGGTTAGAACATCATCACGGGCAATGTTGGCAATTTATATTGCATTTCATACATGTCGAGCTTTAGTGTCATGAGCTTAGGAAAACGTAATTACATTTTATAATGTTTGCATCTGTTGCATTATCATGGGGAAATCTTGCGATTATACATTATACATTTACAAACCTATGAATTCACTCAACATTATGTTGACGTTTTAAAGCAATGTTTTTCAGGAGGTCAATAAGGCACGAGGTGCAAGGGATACATTGGTGCTTATATATTTTAGATGTCACATGCTAAAGATTTGGTTGCATTACATTTTAGGATAAATTGTTATGAACTAGAATCTTGTATTTTGTATTTTGAACAAGTGAAGCATCGGGATTTTGTATCAAACACTTTGCTAAATCAAATGTATCAGTTTTAAACGACTTTTTGGTCGTTCTTATATTATCTTGTATTATTGATCTATGAAGTTACGCTCCCAAACCCATATTCCGCTGCAACCTATTTTGGGGGTGTTACAGATTGGTATCAAGATCCAAAGTTATAGAGAAACAGGTCAAATGTTTTTGCTGGACTATAACCGTTTTCAAACATTGCATTCATACAAAAGGGATTTTCACGGGACATACATACATACACTAGTTGTTGTATTAGTTGATTAGACTAGATGCTTTCATGATTGATATACATGTTATGATATAAATGTATATTATTATAAGAGTCTTATATTAAATACTAATATAAGCTATTTTGGATTTTCAGATACAGTCATGTCGGATTCTGAGGATTCCACGGTTACATACACGGAGGTATCCAGTCCGTTTGAGGGCTTATCAGACATTGGATCCCTAGGAGTTATTAGACCCGAGTATGAGGGACTGCCATAGATGCTAGATGACCCATATGTGCAAGTCATTTTACATGCCTCACCATCACCAGACTACGTGCCTGGCCCTGAAGAGCCAGAGCAGGCACCACCTCTACCAGACTTTGTTCCAGAGCCGGTTTATCCGGAGTTCATGCCACCAAAGTACGAGGTACTCCCAGCTGAGGAGCAGCCACTGCCTGCTGCTGCCTCACCCACTGCTGATTTGTCAGGCTATGTTCCTGAGTCCGATCCTAAGGAGAATCCAGAGGAGGATGATGAGGAGGACCCTGAGGAGGATCCTGCCGACGGAGGAGATGATGGCACTGATGAGGATGAGTCATCCGATGATGACGAGGATGATGATGTTGATATTGAGGGGGATGAGGAGGAGGACACCCAGCTCCTGCCAACTCTACACATGTTGCTTTACCAGCTATTTATAGGCCCCATCTGCTAAGGAGACTGAGTTGTTTAAGACCGACGAGTCTGCGACCACACCACCACCACATCCTGCATACCGCGTTACTGCTAGGATGTCAATCCGAGATGAGCCACCTACATCATTTTGGTCTGAGGCAGAGATTGCCAGACTCCTTGCCATACCATCACCTCCACCATCACCACTTTCCCCATGGTCATCACCACTACCTTAGATTCCCTCACCACCACTACCTGTATCACCTCTACCACTACCTGCTAGCCCTACTTATCCTTTGGGATTGTTGGGAAATACAAGTCAAAAGGTCAAAGTTCTGCCACGAAAAAGTCAAAGTACTGCTAAATGAAAGATCAAAGTA